>VYZT01030170.1:204-17750 GCA_013400735.1 Pomatostomus ruficeps | reverse complement strand
ATAAGACTGGAGAATATTGTTCAAATATGAATGGCATTTTTCAGTTTGTGCACCAAACATCCATTTCTCTTCATTTCTCCCCTAATACCTTTACACCCTCCAAAGGCAGAGACAGGAGAGCTGGGGAAAAGGCTCAGGAGATCAGCACTGGATCCAGCAGCAACCAAGAAATTAATCTCACAGCGAGCAGCTTTTCCCTTGGAAAGGGTTTCCAGCAGACGAGAAGCACAGCACTGGCACCGCCCTCGGGGACACCAGTGCCTGCTCTTAGTACTGCCCACACAGAACCAGGCTGGGTTCACTACAGGCTTGACATAACAGCCAGTCATCCAAATTTCAGCAGAGCTTCATGACTGCAGAATTCATTCATTCATTCTCCCAAAATCCATTAGAGGAAAAATAAACCAAAACAAGACAAATAATAGTTCAACTGCTAGGCTATCTCTAAACATAAAAGGCAATCTTGAAAATTATTCTTCTAAATAATCTCAAAATAAATTACAAATAACTTCCTAGGGTAAATGTAAAGTTGACTTTCTACAATTTACACATAACAGTGCCTTGTCATAAACATTTTATAGAACTGCAGAATTTAAAAATACTACTAAAAAATAAGTACCTAGTTCTTATCTTGACATCTCTACCTGATGAGGTTAGTGAGGACTGCCAGCTGAGTAGGTGTTATTTATAGCATGCATAAGAACCAGAACTTCAGAGCACCAAAGAAAGCAGAGGTACACAAGTTCTCTATTAATTTACTATTCTAAGAATATTTTTTATTTTGGTTGCAGTCAAAAACCACATTTCTAAATGGAGAATGGCATCCAAATGCTGACTCAAGAGAAACTTGAAAGACAGGTGAAGTATCTGGTATTCTGAAATATGTTTTTCTTCATATAAGAAACCCTAGAAAATATTCTGTTTAAAGAGGAGGGGGGACTGTAAATCAATCACTATCAATCCACAAGGTAGACAAAGGTGGGGGTTACCTCATGAGAGAATCTCAATAGCAAACAAATAAAATTCAAGCCTGAAATAGAGCAAGGAACAGGATGGGAGACCAGAAACTCCTTTGCAATTTCTTAATATCACTGGCCACACAGAAGAACCTGCTTACCCCCAGCGGCAGGTTCTTCTTCAAAGTGGTATCTAAAATAATCAGCAAAGACAAAAAAACCCCCAAATCCTTAAAACTCTGCTTTTCTTAGGCAGAGGCATAACAGAGGAATTGATTCTGGTCATGAAGGTTTACAAATGAAAAAAAAAAGTCTATGGGAAGAAAACCAAGGCCAAAACAAACAGAACACCACTTGACACCACAACCTAATACTAGGAAAGAGCACTTGAGAAAGTTTACTTTCCATTTTTACAGTCACCACCTGAGCGACAGCATCTTTTACCCATATTAGCAATGATATACTTGAAGTGGAACATTGAAATATCTCAATCCTGTGAAATTTATAGCTTTGACTCACTGCAGTTTCTATCACTTCCAGATCTGAGCACAACACAAAACAATTTCTGAGCATCTTTCCCATGTGCAGGGCTGCTCTCTGTCCTACTGGGACAGGACTACACTGCTGAGAGGAAAATCTGAATATTACACACCTGAGGCAAAAGCACAGAAAACTAGAGAAAACACCATTAGTGTGTAAATCCAGGGACTGCTCATAACTTGAATACTGCTTGTCAGTATTTTGATACTTGAAATACCAGAAGATATACACTTTATGAACATTTTTGCCTGTATTTTCTATGCCAAGACACATACAAAAGTGCATATTTGCTACAGACAAACACACACTCTACAGAAGAACAATGTGGCAGATCCAAGGCTTGGAGCAGCTACTAGATGAGGCTTCAGAATAGCTGGTCAAATCTAAAATTCCTGGGCAAAACCAAAGAGCAAGATAATACTGAATAAAATGATCCAACAGTGTGCATGAAACAACCAAAATATGATATTTACCAGTTATGTGGTTAAACTTTCTCATTAGAAACTGTAAATAGCAAAAGTTTACAAGATGTCAAAAATTCCTTGGGCTACCAAAAACCCAAATTCTGCCTGCAACTTATAAAAATTTCTGACTCCTACAACACTATAAGGCAGGAAATCATTCCTTACTGGGTATTGTCAAAAACAACACATTGAGCCAACCAGATCTTTACTTTGGCCTGGAATGGCTGCTGTTACCTTCTAGAACTTTCTCAGGGAATTGCCTTGGCACACAGGTTCCATTACTAGTGCTTTCTTTTCATCTACAATCTTGAGATCACAGCATTATACTTACCCTTCTCTCTTCCTTTTGGCCTCATTAGTATTTTATGATATTAAAAATTCACATATTATTCCATATCTCTAATTACCTCGCCTTGCCTACCTTTAATAAAATTGTTTCATCTCAAATACAAAGCATTTCTTTTTGAGTGCAATCAACAGTCTTTTTTCTTGAATTCTCCTCAGCCTAATATTAATTATATAAGCTACTTACCACTAGGTTTTACTCCATTAAAAATTTCCATATTTGCAAGGTAAATTGAAAATTCTTAACTAACTTTTTCTTGGTAAATAGGAGTCATGTCTGAGTGAGCTTTGTAATTTTCTGCCCATAACTCTGTTCCATTTCCCTTCTCTTTCTCAAAGATTTTAGTTCTGTTTTCAAGCCCTGCTTCCTATGGTTTCCCCAAGTTAAAAATGAAATTTAACAAATGGACATTTAGTCACATCTTCCATGTAAGTACCTCAAGAAATACTAAAACAGATCCAAAGTTCTGTAAAGCTGGGCAACAGGACAGCAACTACATTCACACAGATCCAAATGGTAGATAAGAACCTCAAAGTAGTTAATAAAAGGTTGCTGTAATTGCAGGCATTATTGTAGAGCAAGAAAATTAAGTGTTTAAATAGGAATTTATAGGGACCAAAAGCAATTCTGCAATTTGAATTTAGTCAAAACTGTGTTATCCTGCAGCAAGTGATAGGTGATCTCAGGCACCATCTCAACCCCCCAGCATGAACTGGGGGAAAAAAGGCAAAAACATAACAAAACAAACAAAACCCCCTCACATATAATTACAGAAGAGCCTTCATGTCCCCTCCAGGTCCAACACGGATAGAAGACTACCACGCTGTTCCCAAACCCCCTTCATCTAACACTCTGTATTTCCTTGACAGCCTGCTCAAGGAGTACCTAAACCTAATTTCAACTAAAATACAAGAACAGAACTTCATCCTTTTGTTTTCAGCTGCTTATGCTTTATTACCACCTGAATGATGCCGTTATACCAAGAAATATAACTGAAGTGTTGCACTGAGAGACTGTCATTAAATGAAGTCCCTGGCAATATTTTTCATCAAGGCAGTAATAAAAAAGTCTTCACGATCCTGGAAGTTTTCTGCAGGTGCTTCAAGAAAATCATTGACACCACCTAAAGCCTGATATACAGCTACAGCTTGAAAAGCTGTAACACAATCATGGGAGGTAGCATCTTCATCATTACATAACCCTCTGCAGACAGATCCAGATGGTAAAATTTTAAAGCACATTATGAGAAAGCTATGAAAAGAAAAGAGAGTTATACCTAACCGCAGAAATTAACAACACTGAAATATTTTTTTCACCTTAAAAAAGACAAATAGCTATCTGAAGCTATTTTGAGAGTTATTTTCTGGACACAAGCTCTTTGAATGTAATATTGCTTATTTAAACTGGTATTTGTAAATATAGATTTTAAGAAGTAGGGAAAATATTGTACCTAGAAGCAATGTACCAGATACTCTATTTAAAAAGGAATAAAATTCAGAAATTATGAATTACATACAGAAGACTTCAGTTCTGGAGCAGAAGGAAATTCCAGAGCAGGAAGAATTATAAGAACAGGGTACCCACTTTAAAAATAAAACAGAAACATAATTGTCAGAGAATGAAAGTCGTTTCTTTTAATTAGATCTTGTTTGCTTATAGACATTCTCAAAATCTGTATAATATTATTACTTTTGCCTTGCTATTGTCACCACTTATTAAACACAGAATTTATGGAACTGCAAAAGACAGCATCTTAGCAGCATCTCTTCCTCTACTGCAGAGAAAGCATTTATTCATATTGCCTGGCAAAAAAAAAACCCCAACATCTTTCATGGAAAAGAGCTAGAGAAAAATTATTTACTAGATATAGCATTTAATCGGACACCCTTTTTCTTTTAAACCATATTTCCTATGGTGCTTCTCTACTGTTTGCTACCACAGGTAGCAGTAACATAAACGTCTTGGTCCTTTGAGCAAATAAACCCATTGTGTTTATGGGGTGTTCTTTGTTATCAAGTCACCTTGAACAGAAGGATTGATTTTTGTTTTGTTCAGTCTTCAGGAACTTCAGTCCCGACAACTCCACTAGAATGAATGCAAGATCTTTTCCTCTAGCCCTTCTCTAACCGTGACAGAAGGCAGATGCAAACTGTGCGCTCAAAGCCTGATGCTGGCCATTATAAAGTTATTTCTACAAAAGATGACTCCAGAGGCTCCAGGGCTGTTCGCAGATGGAGAACTTATCAAAGCTTCTCTTTCTTGTTTTCCCCATCCACATATGAATACACATCTAACCATTTCTGATCAAAATCTTTTTGGCAGGTGAAAGCTGCTGACCTGTCTACTCAAAAATCAACCCTTTAACCACTGTCTGGATCACACACTTTTTCCTTAGGGAAAGATTTTTTTTAAGAAAAATCCAAAATGCACACATACACACACAAAAAAAGAAAATCAGGGAGGAGAGAAGAGGGGAAGCATAGGTGTAATTTTGTTTCTCCTCAGAAACATTTCAGGCATTATGAAATCATTCTGAAAGATGTACCAGAAATAACAAAAAAATAAAAATAATTTTAAAAACATTTAAATATGGTTGCACTGAACCTATCTTGGCACCAAGGTGTCACTGAGCAGTTTGTTACATTCTCTCTTCTGGCTTTAGGGTCAAGTTCCTAGTGGCAACATAAGCATATGCCAGAAAAGTAAGTATGTAAGTATATTGATAATTTTCAGAGAGACATATGATTTTCCAGTTGCTATTAGGTTTCATTTTTTAAATGCTTTGGTCTTGATTTTTAGAAGTAAATATAATTTCCTCTTGTTTAAAGTAATGGCAATTGTTGGTGCAAAGCCATCCCGTAATGCCACACTTGCCACACAAAAGACAAGCAATTTGAAAGGCTTGTCTCTTATTTCAATTGTGGTGCACCTGGAAAAAACCACAGGAAAATACAGATTGCTTATGTTATGAATCTAATATTGATAAAAAGCCTAAGCATCTGCTATTTTATCTGTAGTTCATCAGACATATAAATGCTTACATGACACTGAAGAATGCCTTAGCATGAAAAAACTATCACAGCTGAAAGAATGTTTCTCTCTTCACTCCCTGGATACGAACCCTAATTAACATGAGTGAGAGAGAAAACAGCACAGTACTCATGTCTTTCTCTGAAAAAGTAAACATCCACTCACTTTGATCATTACAGGCTAATGACATAAATACGAAGCCAATGACTCACCAGTATTGCCTTGTTACAAGCAAGCCTGAGGACATAGTGGATGAAGCATTAGAACCTTGCCTACCAGGAGTTTATCTGAATGACAATAAAGAGCTACCTGTTCAAACCACCACCACCATCAGACACACCCGATAGGTTTTGAGGAACAGCACTTCAAAGAGAGCTGGTAGTAATGCTGGGACTGAGGTCAGACCAAGCCAATATATTGCAGTCTTTATGAATTGATCACTGCCTTTGCTCTTTGCAGCTTCATGTCCTGATACACTGAGAAATCTTCCAAACTCCCCTTTTAAATACCTTTACATGATGGAAAAGTCAGGTGATATCAATCTAGCAGTAAAAAATAAGTTCCTCATGTACAATAGAATGAAAACAATAATTAACCCGATTCGGTAATCATCAAAGAAGAGCAACTGTGCTGGAGCCCTTTTGCTCATTCTTCTACTACAGAAATAAAAAAACATACAAAGGAAAACAGTTTCTATGCAGTGTTGTCACAGCATCTTGTTTTTTTCTATTGTTGGCTTTCAACACAGACTTCTTTCACATTTCTGTCTTTACCGCTCAACATATACCACTTCCTTATGCTTTCATGCATTCAATGTTGTTCAACTATTCTGCAAACTGCAAAAAAGAGCATTTCTCCCTTGCCATAAAGCCAGAAGCATGGGGGTGTTTGTTACAGTTTTTGTCAAATTTTTATCAAGAGCCCAGATATTCATATCTGTCCATCAGTATTTTACTGTAAATGGAGTAGAAATCCTCTTGTTGAGCATACAGCTTGGATTCCTTACCTTACTGAGTATAAGAGAGCCATAAAAGAAAATAAAACTCAGATACCAATGGTCAGTGTTGATTATACTACCAGTATGTCATCGCTTCCTTCCCCAATGTGAAGGACTGACTGGGTCCAAATTTTGGTAATGTAACTCTGTTAAAAGGAATAAAAATATGGAAACATTTCACTGTACTTCATTGGGTATTACCACTACATTGAACCTCCACGTGCACCTTGACTAATGAGGTCAATCAGAGTTTTGTAGGATTCTTGCTGATAAGGCAAACATATGCTTTAGGAACATGTTTATCTTTCCACTTGACAACTATACAAAACCATCTTTTTCCCCACAAGCTATATGATAATTTCGCAAATCAGGTAGGTATTTAAGTAACAGAGCTCTCTTTACTGGCATACTCTGCTGAGGTGTGGCATTTCTGAGGTGCTAGGTAAGATCAAAGACAAAGACAATCTCAATGATCTCTCTTCAGATGAAACTTGCTGAACTCAAACTCTATGTCAGTCCTGTTTGGACTCAGCTAGGACACCCACTTTCCTACACACATACTAGTTCTTGCAGGTACTGAGAACAGGTATAAAATAAAGATTCCCAATTAAGAAACCAAAAAAAAAAAAAAAATAGTTGTTCTCAGCATCTTATGCCAATAGGATCTTAGGTATGTATTGCTGAAAGACTCAACTGTAACAAATTCAATCTCCATTTCAAAAGGAATAACTACAAGGCTGCATTAGCACTGCAGGCAAGTACTTTGTGACTTCTTATAACAGCAAGTACTGTGAGAAATACAGTGAGTTCTTAGCAGAAATTTTTAGAGTATTTAAAGTTTCAGACTCTAGTCTGCCTATAAACATTCAGTGCACCTTGGGTCCGGGATTTTTGAATGACACAAAGAAAAGAAAGCAAGGCCATCAAGAATCTTTAGCCATATTTTAAAACAGTAGGCAAGGTCATGTACAACAGTTTAATCTCCTTTTATAGAAATAATGTTTATTTTGGAGCCATTACTTGTTAGCTGAATCCACCATAGTTTCACAAGCAACAGAAATGTTGGTAGGTATGAACCTTCCTGTGTAATAGCAGATCAACTAAGTAGTAAGACACAGAAGTCTTGAAATATTAAGACAGACCACTTCCCCAAAATTATTTTTGAAACACAAATTGCCAATAGTATACCTACAAACCTTTTACACTTGACACTGTCTGATGCAACATTCATTCAAGTCCCTTTCTGGAGGACTTATTCAAATGCTGGATAATCACACATATAAAGTTCCCAGGTAACAACTATGAGTTTCCCAGGCACGTTATCAAGCATCTAAGAGATACATCAACAGTTCATTATTTAGCGCTGTACAAATAGAGAGCTTAACACATGTACAGTTAATTACGACTAACTCCAAACCTGTGCTTAGCGTAGTGATTTTCATTCTGAAATGATATGCAGATTTTAGGGCATGTAGAGCTACAAAAGGCAGCTGAAGATACTTTGGTGGTAACTGAGCAACCACATCTCATGAGACAGGAAGCATTCCATAGTAGCTAACACCAAAGTCCCTCCCCCAAACCTGAGAAAATTGACCATGTTTAACTCACATTTACATCAAAGCAAAAAGAAGTGACCCACAGAATGCATCTTAACATGCAGAAGTCCTATTTATCATATTTTTTACTCCAGTTTTTCTCTCCTCTCTGCCAAGTGATGAAGTGAGCTGGGAGGGCCTTGCAAGCTGACACACCATAGATATAACGCGCAGTCCTTCAGTGAGATACGACACAAGTTTCTGTGACTAGCATAGCTTAGCTTGGATCATAGTCACTGCTGTGCAGTGCAAACCTATTTATATGGATAGAGCAGAGAGCCAAAATGGTTGCTTTGTAATTAGTTCAGGCATGATTGAATCC
Organism: Pomatostomus ruficeps; assembly: GCA_013400735.1. Taxonomy (NCBI): domain Eukaryota; kingdom Metazoa; phylum Chordata; class Aves; order Passeriformes; family Timaliidae; genus Pomatostomus; species Pomatostomus ruficeps. The sequence continues at coordinate 9,500 of VYZT01030170.1, read as the reverse complement.
AGAAGGGAAACTCTTCTAGTTGATTTTCCCTGGGAATGCTACAAACTTCCACTATGGCTTCACAGTGTAACCATGCAGACCAAGAAAGGCCTCTCATTCACCTGGAAAAATAACAGATCATAGTACTGAATTGTTCTCCTGCATCTTGGCTTTACTCTGCACTAAACGTTTGAAAACACTCTCTGAAAATTTGTCATCTGTAGTGTCAAAGGCATTCCTGGCTGAGAAAGAAAATCTTGTTGAGGGCAAAATTCTGTCAAGATGACTGTAAAAACCTAATCCACACCTTTGAATTTGCACTGAATATCCACCACTTAAACATCTTGTAAATGACCCAATTTGTTTACATGGCCCCATAGCTTTTTATGACTTTTCCATAAAGAAGTTATTACATCCATTCCTTTTATTTTGTTTTAGAGCATTTGAATGAGCCCCAGAACCACAAACAAGTGAAACAGATTCTCTGCAGATGGAAGTGGCCTCATATAACTCTCCACTACCGGTGAAATAGTCAGAACAACACTTCCAGTTTGGAAATGCCATACCTTCACACACAGCAAAAGAATTTCCTGTGCCATATGTCTTTTTTAATGTTTAACTACTGCATAAAATGAGTGCTGGTTTCCTGTCAATCCAATGAGGAACATGGAGGCCCTAGGACTAATGTCTCAGATAATTTGGAACAAGGGTGAATGCAGTTGGGTGGTTATGCAGAGAAGTACACTGGGGGAGAAAAAGTAATAAAATAGAAAATAATAATAATCAAACTTAGTCTAGCTGCTATCATACAATAGCTCATCCAATGAAGCTCCCCAGATAATGGCTTAGTAAAAGACTGGACAACCGAGTTTTCTGGAAAAGCCTCTAACTAAAGATAACAATTGTAACAAGCGATACTGTGCATTAGTTCAGAAATAAGTGCCTCTTCCAGCAATGTCACTTTCCCACTTCATGTGCTTTTAAACAAATAATGCTGAAAAAGAAGCATAGAGAAATTAGGAGCTATGGCTTGAAAAGGAAGGTGTGCTAAGAGATCTTCAAAACCATTTTTCCAGTGTAAACTACTCTTCAAACATGAGACTCCCTGGCACTTTACACATCAGCTTTTTGTTCATAGAAACTTACAACTTTGCTGATATGTGCCAAAAGAATAATGGTTTAAAGAAGTAGAATATTGAAACTACAAAAAGGGCACCACTCCTTTACCTTTTAATGTCTGAACCTAGTTTGAAACCCATTTATCAGATTACAGGACCAATTCCCTAATTAACTGCAGCATCTAACTCCCTGTCTCCCCAACTTCTTACATGATTTATTGCCAATTCATAATAAGAGTACTAGAGCAGAAGTAATGCAAAAAGGAATTAAATGTACAGAAAACACAAGCAGTATTGTTTCCTTTCCCAAGATATTCTTTGCTTTTTCTGAGACAGACAGACTTAAGATTTCAAGAAAAGCCACATAAGGGTGATAACGGAGTTTAAATCCAGCACTCAGAATTAGCACTGTCTACACCAGACATTAGCTGAAAGCTAGGAAGACGTCCCCTGTTTACCTTTAGTAGAACTGCCATTTCATAGGGAACATCATAGGATAGGTACCCAATCAACAGCACTTTTCATCTAGGAAACCAAGCACTACAAAATTAAAACCAAAGATTTTTAATTCTAGCCACAATGCTGGCAAGGTGTATGACCAAAGAAAATCCCTGGCCTCCCTGCCTTTACCCAGCTTTATTCAGGATCAGTGGTACCCTCTATTTCATGTGGAGAAGTCAGCACAACAGTGATCAAACTGAGCCATGCCTGCATGCTATTTTAATGCAGTTAATAATCAGTTTTAACTAATTCAAGGAGAAATTTCAGTGTTTTGGGCATTCAAGGAGTATAGGAACAAAGGTGACTTTCAGCCTAGAGGAATCTCCTTTAAACATCCATGTTTATAATGATACCTTGAATGAATTTACCATAAAATGGGAAGATTAATGAATAATTTATGAGGATTAATTCAGTAAAAGGCACATTGCCACAGAAAAAGGATGTTATTGATTATTCCATTGCAACTCGCATTCTCAGTAGTATAAAAGGATGCCACTTCATGGGAAATAGTCTTCGAACATTTTCTTAGTTCACTTCTGTTTCTGCCTGTATTGTATTGGATTGCAGGGAGGTTGATTCATCTCCTCTTTCCCCAGCTCCAAACACCTGCATATGAAAATGGCAGAAAGAAAATAAAACTCAAAAACCAAACGCAGCAACCATCACCATGCAGCTCCTCACTGCGGAGTTAACCTGCACAGTCTTAAATCAGCCTACATGAACGAGAACAGCCACACAGTGGAATAATAACCCAGTGGCTCAGAGAGACTTCACTGAACTGCTGAGGGGTTCTTCTAACTTCAGCTGCAGCCAGCTCACATGATGGCCTAGTCAGCCAAGGCGAAAGCACATGGCCATGGCTTGGGGGTGGCACACACTCGCAAGACTTGTGAGTTCCACAGTGGCAGGAAGCCAAGCAGCCTCCAGGCCCAGGGTAAGCGTAGGGTCCTGCCTGCGCAGGGTGAGTGCCAAAGCCCACCAAGAGCATGCTCAACAAAGATGCAAGAGTTGGAAGAGAACTAATTAAGCTCAGAAAAAAAGACAGCCCTTGCAAACCCTAGTGCAGAAGGCTTGCAGAAGATCAAGGAATTAGCAGGGCTTTCTACTTTTTTTTACACTAGTTTTTTTAATAGTTCTTATACTCTCTGTGTGTAATACTTCCTCCCAGAACATCCAGAGTCCTGCCTTTTGTCACCCAGCTGACTAACTGCCCTGGAAACTGATTAAGTTATGAAAAATCTATACAGTTGTTCTTGTACCCACACTCTGTAAAGATAAGGTACCTTCACACATAAGAAGACTGCTTAGTATGCTGTAAGATCATGAAATTAAACACAAATAGCCCAATGTCACGCTGGAGATATGTTTAAAAAAATCTTAGTAGAACAATGTCAAGAAGAGGTGATCAGAAGAGAGATGAACCCCAAGGCTAGGATGTCTATGGATGGAACCAGGAACAAATTTTCCAGGCATTGTCACCTTAAAATAACATCCTACAATCTAAGAAAGCCTCTTCAAAACACCAATTTATATTTTACCTTCACAACAACACATTATGAGTTTTCACTTGCCTACTTGAATAAAAGCATTTCACATTCAAACACAAGCAGAAAAAGTTCTCCCCAAACGGGAATGACAGGTCCAAGTAAGTTTTAATATGCAATTAATTTCTGAGGAACTCTGAAACAACAAAGCACTCATACAGGCACTTCAGTGTTACTAAAATAACTATGTTTCTATGAGTTAGCTCTATTTCCTTTCTGTTCAGTAACTTTCTCCTAAATCCCTCTGGTTTCTGCTCAAAGGCTACATCTGTACAGGCCAATTGCTGAGATGCTTACACACCAAGAAGTGTATTCCCCACAGCAGGCACTTTGTGACTAAACAGCAAAGGCATGGCTCTCTGGAAAAGCCAAGAGCTATCTATAAAGCAATTGAAGAGGCTCATTTCCCGATAAGGGAAGTGGGCTTGCTCAGGACATCCTCTTTCTAGGAATCAGGAACTGCCAGACATAGCAAAAACCAAAATCAGCAACTACCCAACAGAGAGAGAAACCCCCAAAACCACTCTGCTATAATGTACAACCACTGCTGTATGATGTAAGCCAGCACTTTGCTATTACATGTTGACTGTGTAATAACTAAGACCCAAAGGGTTTGGATAAAGTTATGAGATACCGAAGACATTATGTGTATGTGAAGACAAAGTTCAATGTAAGCTCTTTGACAATATAGCTGTCACTGTCTCAAGGTATGCCTCACATTTCTTCTCCATTATAAAACTTTACCTGACTGACAGAAAAACTAAAAACCTTCAAACAACATGACATAAAGCTTTGAAGTCCGATCTGCAAATCTAATAAAGACTAATTAATGCAAAAATAAGATTTTGCATTAAATTCTATTCAAGATATTTAAAAAATACATGGGGAGGTTGGAATGAATACATATTTGGGACAAGGAGTAAATGGCCTGCATTTCTAAAACCCTTACTTTTACCGAACAGAAGAAACTGAGAGAAGAAACAGGACTAAGAAGTCCCAAGCAGCAGTCTGCTGAAGGGCAAACAATATGCCAGAAGTCAACAACAAACACAAAAAACCCCCAGTTTTAAAAACTTTCTTCCTCTGCATTTTATTGTAGTGCTGACCAGCTTCTCTAATTTGCCACAATCTTTTGCTTAAAGTCAAAAGAGAATGTGCTGTAATTCATTACTTTCCAGGAAAATGCCTTTAAAACATTTCAAAACAAGCTTTGGACTAGGTAGAAATAGATTTAACTCGAGAAAAATTGCATCACTGTCAAGTTTCCCTTTAGAAGACACATGCTTATCTATTATACTTCCTTATCTTCTCAAAACTAAGACAATTTCTGCTACCCAGCAGTAGTCACCAGGCTGTGCTGGTACTCTTCAATTTAACATGAACCAGTGGAAGAGGCATCACACTATGATAAAGTATGTTCAGTTATAAGAGATAATTTTGCAGTCAAATGACTGCCTTCAAGCAAAAGCACTGGCATTCCCCACCTGTAAGGATTCAGTGTGCTGCAGCACTTGGACTTCCACACCTTTTTCTGATGTTCAGCCCAAGTTAAAAGAACTTAATCAAAAACTCTTAGTTGCGATCATCCCCTCTCCTGAATGACTTGGGACCTCTCTTTGGAGATACACAAATCAGGGAATCCTCTATGTGGTTCAGAGTAGGTGTGGCAGGCCACAAACACATCCAGGTGATGAAAGAACCTTCCTCTGGCACTTCAGCTACTCACTCAGTTTCAGCTGCATCCACCAACTTTTCCCAAGGACGGCCTGAAATACGCAAGCTTCAAATTCCACCTCAAGGGCATACTTTTGGGTTTGGGTTTTTTTAAGCTACATAAATATTTCCTATTTCAGAAGATTTAAGAAATAGATTATGAAGTGTCAAGTTAGTGAAACTTATTATTAGGGGTTTCCATTCATGTGGAGGAAGAAAAAAACCAATTCTTTCTGAGATCTTTGAAAAGACAGATCATGACTGACACACTACCTGTGCTGCAGGGTTGACGGAAATCAAGTAAGTTATCTGAGAGTTACTTCAGCAACTCTATTTACTGCAGTTCATTCATACTTGAAACTGAGTGCAGGGAAATCAGTCTTTCTAGTTGCTCCTGGTGAGTTTCTAACTGACCTCAGGTCAGGCCTTCTGAAGTCATTCAGTGCTACACTTGAAATGTACATGCCACATAAGCTGTACACATCATTACTTATGGCACCCAATAGCAGTTTTTGCATTATATTCTATAGAGACACTCATATTTCTCATAACAAAACATAACAGCTGATAGCTTAGCAAAATTACTTTAAACATTTATTGCATCTTGTTCTAAGTCAGCCAAGAAAACAGATCTTAGATTCTCCTGCCATCTCATGTTGTAATCAAATCCAAATTAAACTAATAACATCACTTAAGCAGGTGCACTCAAGACGACCAGAGTTAAGTCACTAGAATTAAGTCATTCATGGTATTCAACCTACCAATAGCTCCCTCAGTCATTTCTGAAACTACAGAAACAGCGTGAAGATACTATGTCAAAAACAGCAGTCAAAAGTAGATAGAAATGAAGCAAGAACTATAACAGAAAGAAGAAATAAGTAAACCATTCAATTAATCAAATTCAAGATTATATACAAGAGATTCAGTGTTGTGATTTAAAAGGAACTGAGCATTCAATTTTTCTTAACTCTTTGCTTCAATATGGAAAAATGGTAATAAATACATCAAAGAGCCATAAGAGAAATGATGAAGCCACTCAAGTATGAAAAATCCTTCAAAGTATAATCTGTTTTTTAACATGACAAAGAATTGTAGAAATGAAATCCACAGAGATAAATGGGAGCCATCACTACATGCACCATTTACTCCTACTTTACCTTCCAGAAAACTGTTGCATAAACTTCTTAGATTCTCCAAGTGATTATTTACTCAGTGGAATAAAATAAAAACATTAAAGATAAATGTTTTTCACAGAAATCACATAAAACCCCTTACTGTCAAACAGAATTACAAATAAAACCTGTTAATCTCACTATATCAGAGGGCAGGCAAATAAAAACACAGAGGTAGTTTTAAGTGGTTTCAAATGGAGCTACATTGGCCCCACAATAACCAACACACTGAATTTCCAGAAGGGACCAGCAAAACACTGTGTTCTGAAATATTTCATTTACAATTGCAAAAAAATATTTACAGTAGGAAAATTGTAACCTAAAATAATATTCACTAGGCAGCAAAAACAAGAGGGCTTCTTATGCACACAATTAGCAAATAAATTGAGTCAAGTTGTGATTTCGAAGTTAATAATAATTTAGTTATTAAATAAGTAAATGTCCATTAATCCTTAAGCACATGCTTACCCTTTGAAACACAAGTAGTCCCACTGAATTAATAACTGGTCATAGGCATCTTCAGCATCACCTTGAAGCAATAGCTACAGCACCCATGCTTGCAGGTGAGAAACACTGTAATCCATTCTACTGCAAAACTTCTTGGCCACTTAGCAGTTTTACAAGTTGAGGACAGAATTTTTATTTGTAGACTGCGTGAGTAAAAAATCTCCCTCTCTCCTGACCAGAGATTATTTGGCACATGAACAGCAATATCTCATTCTTTTATTCCAGGGAGTTTCAACCTGCCTCTAGCTAAAAGCTACACAATCTTTAGATTGCAGCAGAGTGTAAAAATCAGTCTAATTAAATCAAGTAAGAACTGGTTTGACTAGTGTTACTGATCCCCCAAATAATTAAAATCAGTTAAGAAAAGTCAGAGGTTGATACTTGGCTATACTTAAACTTGTGCTAATTTTTTAAAGTAAGTTTTGCAATTGAACAACTATAAAGCAAACTTAAAGTAAGCCTCAAGAGGAGCCTGGACTGTTCTAAGTATAAACTACCACATAATATAGCTTCAGGGCACTTTTTTTTTTTTTAATAAAAGTTCTTCTGGCTTTGCATTTGTTCTAAGATGTATCTTAGAGCATGCCAAATTTCATTGCAAAACAGTTGAAGCCTGACCTAAGGCAGCTGCATTTCTGATATATGTGAGAAGAATCTAGTTTGTCCAGTCACGTATTCTTACACCTATTTACAACAGTTTTGCTCCTCTGTTGTATGATCTACCTTTTACACTGTTGGGCTCCCACTGTTGCACCCTGGAGGCCTTTCAAGGCCCAGCTGCATTATCCTGGAACAAACCTTTTGGAGAAGACTGACAGCATAGCAGGTTTCTTTGTAGTCCTGACAAAGTTAAATCAAAGCAATGACAATACTCTGTGTGTTGATAAGCTCCATATGCACACCATGCAAATTTAAGAGAAGGCAGCACGAGACATTAGTATATAATTGCCAAGCCCATTTTGTCACAGACTGGTGCCCTAAAGACTCAAAACACCAGGTATGATGGGAAGGGGTAGAAAGTGAGTGACTTCTCACACAGAGTAGATAATTTCCTGTACTGTGCACAAAGTCTGATTGGTTTCCTGTCAGAATAGCCGGGTCTCTGAGTCTTTTGATCACTTTCCTCTGGCCCTTCACAGTTGCTCTGATTAGAGATTGATCCCCATGCTGCTCTTTGATCAGCAGCTCCAGCAGTCTGCAGGTGCCATATATCATCATATTAACAGGCCACAGCAGTATTAATCTCCCCCTTCTAAATTTGTTAGTGAACTGCATATTCTACCCATTCACTGAGCACTTACAGAGATCTCTGAAACTTGCTTTCTATTATAAGATATGACAGAGAATACTTTTATCTGGGGAGTCCCAAGTTCAAAGTTGAGAGAATTGAATTAGCCTCAAATCTGCATTTCTGCTTTATTTCATTACAGTTCAGAGAGTTTTGAGAGCTCCCAGCTTGGCCTTTTGTGTTGGTTTGTGCCCAGGGAGAAAGCTTGTTCTAGCTGACATGCTAAGCACTAAATTTTTCAAACACACACACACACACCCCCGCCCCGTACATTAAACACCAGGGTTTCCATGAATGTATGCTAACAGCCTTAATTTTAGCTATTCTACAGTAAGTGTGGTTTCATGCAGTATATAACGTTACAGTTTGTAAAGTATTCTTTAAAATGACTTCATAATAGCAGATCAAGAGGAAAGGCGCTTAAAAATCTGAATAATGTAAATCATATGGAGTTCAGAGGCTAAGCAAATTACACACCCCGAAGCTGCCCTTGCTGTATGAAAGAAGTCTTTCTCTAGCTCTGCACAGCCCCAGCCCAGGGGAACTTGCATTTTAGAGTTTTCTAAACATTTCAGGTACATTTGAAAGTTGAAAGTAATTCTCATTTCCTATGTAGGATTAGCTCGTTTCCAGCCCGTACAAAATACCACTCATTCACGCACAGACACAAAAACACACCCCCTGAGAGCCGAGCATTTAGGGTACAAAGGTGCGCGGGTCGTTATTGCATTTGGGTTGTTGGTTTTTTTTGTTTGGAGTTTTGTTGCGGTTTTTTGTTTGGTTGGTTTTTTTGTTTTTGTTTTTTTTTAGCAGGGCGAGGCGGTGGAAGGGAAGGGGACGCATTTTGCACCTCGAGTACCGCAGAAGAGGTAGCCGCCGGGCTCCCCCCGCAGCCGCCGAGCCGCTGCCCTTTTACCCGGAGCAGGCGGGCAAAGCCCCGCTGCCCCCGCACCTACCTCCCGCGGGGGCGCGCTCCCTCGGCGGCGCGGGGCTGCCCCGCGGGCGGGAGGAGGTGAGAGGAGAGGAAAGGAGAGAAAAGGAGAGCTCCGCTCTGCTCCGCTCCGCGCCGGCCGGGCGCCTTCCGCCGCCCTGCGCAGCGGCGGGCGCTGCGGCTCCTTACCGTTCTGCTCTTTGGCGCCGGAGAAGGCGAACTTGCTGCTGAGATCGGACTCGGCGACGGCCCCCTGCCTCCGGCTGGCCAGGGCAGATGTCAGCAGGAACAAACCGAGGAGGAGCATTGGGCCGGCGGGGCGAGGGGCTCCGGCACAGCAGGCACTGGTGGCGCGGCACCGAGGCCCGGGCGTCTCTCAGCAGCGCCCGGCGCGGGCTGCGCCGCTGGGAAGAAGGCAGCACTGAGCCTGCTCTGGCAGCGGAGAATTGCAGGGTAGTTTCCACATAATCCCATCCAAAACTTTTTCCTAGAGCCGTTTTCTATGTCTCCAGGTTTGTTTTTTTTCTTTGGCTTTTTTTTTTT
>VYZT01030166.1:2219-13042 GCA_013400735.1 Pomatostomus ruficeps | reverse complement strand
TCCCTGGCAGTGTCCCAGGCAGGGCTGGACAGGGATTGGGGCACCCTGGGATCGGGGAAGGTGTCCCTGCCATGACCTTAAACAGCCTAAAGGTCCCATCCCACCCAAACCATTCCAGGATTCCAGGGGCAGATCCCAGCAGGGCTGTGGGACGGGAATGTTGGCCCAGGATGCCACAGGCACTGTAGGAAGGGTGAGGGTGACAGAGACCGGAATCCAGTGACCCTCAGTGAGCCCAGGCTGCTGTGGGACACAAACAACCACAATTTGGAGGGACTGGAGCTGCCCTGGCTGCTGGGGAAGGATCCCTGGAGCAGCAGGTCCCGCTCCTGCTGTGTTCCTGGGGCTGCCTGGTTCCCAGGGGACAGGAGAATCATGGAATTGCTGAGATGGGAAAAGTCCAACCACCCCCAGCACTGCCCAGGCCGTGTCCCCAAGTGTCACATCCACAGAGCTTTAAATCCCTCAGGGATGGGGACTCCACCAGGCTGGGCAGCCTTTTCCAGGCAGGAATTTTCCAAAATCCCACCTGAGCCTCCCCTGGCCCAGCCTGAGGCCATTCCCTCTCTTCCTGTCCCTGTTCCCTGGGAGCAGAGCCCGAAGCCTCTCACTCCCATTGTTATCACCCCAAATTTGAACCAAAAATCCCTGGAAAATGTATTTTTCCCTTCCTGGAGCTAAGACTGACAATTTTCCTGGCTGCAGGGTGGGCTCTGGCTGAGGGGCAGGAACCATTTGCAGTTTTCTGATGCCAATTTGGGCAAGGGGAGCTCTGGAGCTGCAGGGAGGTGCTGGGTTCGTGGCACACCTGCATGGATTGGTGTTGGAATAAGGGACTGAGCCACGTCCAGGGTGACAAGAGAGTGTCACACCCTGCTGAGGCTGCAGGATACCAGCAAACACAGATAATTCGGTTTTTGACTGATTTTTGGGGCTTTTTACCCCTCTGTGACTGGGATCCCGCGGGCAGGGAGCAGATGTTGGAGTGGCGGCCTGGGAGCGTGGAGTGCGAGAGAGGATAAATCGCAGTTATTGCTCATCAGAAAGGCTGGGGAGACTTCAGTGGTCTCAGCTTGACTTTAATTAAACTTGAATTTAAGAACGGATTCCTGTTTGGTCGCTCGGACCCCTCAGCACTGCCGCTACCACACAGGGAAAGGGGACAAAAACCACGATCGCCTCTGAAGCTTTCAGAATCACCCCCTGGGCAGGGTTTGAGCGCTTCGATTCCCCCAGCCCGCGGCTCTCCCCCCGGGGAAGCGGCTCGGGGGGCCAGGCAGACGAGATGTTTTGACAGGGCGCTTCAGCAAGCTCTCCCGGCTGAGCCCGCCCGGCGGAGCGGCGCGTTTGACAGCGCTGGAACGGCCGCCTCGCTCGGCGCATCCCCGGCGAGGGCGGCAGGCGGGAGCTGGAGCCTCCCGGCAGCTCGGCACAGCCCCTGGCGCCTGCTGCGGTGGCTTCGGCGCGCGAGGGATGGGGAACGAGAGAGCCTAGAGCTATGTCACAGCAAGCGGCTCCTCCACACGCAGCTTCTTGACAGGGCTCTGGTGGAACCAGCGCCGCTCGCTCCGCGTTCCCCAGGCAGCTTTTTCCAAATGAGCTGGAATGGAGCAGCTATGGACTAGATAAAGATATAAAAAAAAAAACCAAAAAAACCACCCTCCTGAAGAGCCGTGATTGTGCTTTCACCACTTCCCCGGGACGGTGTCTGAGCCAGCTTCCAGAATAAACGCTGGGACTGGACACAGTGGTGCTGGCAGCTCCCTTCCCGGCCCCTTCCTGGCCTCTCCCTCTCATCCAGAGGCTCCTTTCCTCCTCCCGAACTGGATTTCGCCACCCGGGAAAATGACCATTGACTCAAGGTGGGAAAAACCCATTTCTGGGGCCTCATTAGCAAAAATGGAGAATTGATCCGGCGCCTGTCGATAGCTGCTGCACTGCTGAGAGCTCCTCGTCGAGGGGCACCGCGCGGTTTGTTCCTACATTAGAAAGATGTTTTAGAAACAGGGCTTTTGTCCTGGGTGCAGCAATTATGCACTCAGCAATACAGAGGAGAAGGAGCTGCTCGATCAGAATCTATTCAGTGGAGCAAGAAAACCACACTCCGTTTCTTCAGCTGAGCTCATTTCCTGGAGTTTTAATTGAAATATTTAAAAAAACCAGGTTTGATTTAATTAAACATGCAGCTGAGTGTTCGTTAAAACTTCCCCAGCCCCAAATATTCTGTGCAGTGTCACCTGTGCACCCCACACTGTCATTAATCCCCCTTTCCAGCAGGTTCTTAGGAATTCCTGATTTTTCTCAAAATGAAAATGTGTTTTTGGTAATGCACCTGTTTGGTTCTGCTCTCTTGGTCGTTTGGGTTCAATATTTGAGGAGACTAAGAGAAGATGCTTGGAGGAGAAAACCCCTGAAATCCTTGGGGAGGTTTGGTCTCCTGGGGGGGAATTTGAGTGATGGAACTCCATGGATCCGGAAATGTTTGATGGCAGAAGCAGCTGCTGCTTAGCAGGGTTTGGAAATTTTAGGGATTTGGAAGTTTTTGCTGTGAAAGGCCCAAGGGAACCGGTGGGTTTGGTAAAATTCCTCTTCGCTGGTTGTGTTTGTGCTCCTGGGGCTCGTGCAGAGGGTGAGTGGAGAGGGAAGGGAAATGGGAAGGGAGAAACTGCTCCAGTTGTCATTTATGTCCCACCTTTTGCAGCTCTGTAGGTATTGAATTCATGGAATCCTGGGATGGTTTGGGAAGAGCTGGAAAAGACCTCAAATCCCATCCAGTGCCACCCCATCCATGGCAGGGACACCTCCCACTGTCCCAGGGGGATCCAGCCTGGCCTTGGGCACTGCCAGGGATCCAGGGGCAGCCACAGCTGCTCTGGCAATTCCAGCCCAGCCAGGAATTCCTTGCCAAGATCCCAGCCCAATCTCCCCTTTCCCACTGGGAAGCCATTCCCTGGCTCCTGTCCCTGCAGCCCAAATCCCAAATCCCTCCCCAGCTCTCCTGGAGCCCCTTCAGGCCCTGCAAGGGGCTCGCAGCTCTCCCTGGATCCTTCCCTGCTCCAGGGGAACATTCCCAGCTCTCCCAGCCCGGCTCCAGAGCTGGAGCAGCTCCCTGGCCCTGTTATTGCCCTTCCATAAACATTCCTCATTCTTTGCACTTTGTGCTGCTCATTTAACCACAGAATCCCAGAATCCCGGACTGGTTTGGGCTGGAAGGGACCTCAGGAATCATCCAGTCCCAATGGATGGGCAGGGACAGCTCCCAGCAGCCCAGGCTGCTCATTTGAGTGGTACCTCGGCAACCTTTGCAGCCAGAATTCCTCAGGGACTGGGAGTGGGATGTGCAGAGGGTCCCTCCCCATTCCGAGGGTCTCTCCCCGTGCTGAGGGTCCCCGTGCCAGGCCCGTTCCCATTCCCGGCTGCGGGGCCGCTCCCGGGGCTGGCAGGATCCGTCCCCAGGGCGCTCCGGTGGCTGCTGCGAGTGGGAAGGTGCAAATGACACACACGAGGGCTCTGGGAGCCAATTTGCAGCAGAAGGTGGAGACTGTAACATATCCAATTCCGAGCGCAGGCAGGGCAGGCAATTCCCCAGACTGCCTCCTGGAGGGAATCTCCGCTGGAGGGAAAAGGTTTCATTTGAGGGAAGAGTTTCTGCCCTGAGAGCGAGGGCTGTCAAATATCAGCCTGGTGAGCAGGGATGAAGATCCAGCTGGAGTGAACACGGACGTTTTCCCTCTTTTGGGAATGCTGGTGCCGAGGTTTAACCTCGAACCAAGAGGCTGCACCAACCGCAGGGCACAGTGGTGTGGCTTTTGTCCCTTAGCCGCCGCTTCTCCCGCTGATCTGTGGGATTGTGTCTGTGTGAGCCCCTCTCCCAGGCTGTCCGAGAGCCCAGCACAGATTGGGGGAACAGATTGGTGCTGGCCAAGCAGGGAAAGTTGAGAGAAGCAGCACGCGGCTCCGGAGGGACCAAAATTCCTCCTCTCTGTGGCACAGCCGCTTTTCCCGGGGGATTTTTGTGCACCAGGAAAAACCCTTCCCAAGGCTGGGGAGCTTCGGATGTGCCCAGGGTTTGGGCACCAAAGATTTCCCTTGGGAGATTTGCAGGTGGGTGTCAGCACTGGGGGTGTTTCATGATGAACTCCAGGTTTGTTCATCAGTTCTTCCCCCAAAATACTTTAATTTTCTGAGCTACAATTCCCTGCAGTCATTCCTTGCCCAAACCGCATTTCCTTCCCCTTGCAGGATGAATTTCGGCCTTGGAAATCGGGGTGGGAAGAGCTGCTGAGCTGCTGGTTTAACATCAGAGAGCTGCAAACACTGACCAGCAGCAGGTCAAGGTGTGGGAAAGCTGCTGGGAATTGGGATCAGAGCCCTGATTTCCCCGATTTGCAGGTTCCTACCCTAAAAACTGAGTACCTAAACGAGGAGGGTGTTTCATGATGAACTCCAGGTTTGTTCATCGATTATTCCTCAAAATACTCCAAATTTCTGAGCTGCAATTCCCTGCAGTCATTCCGTGCCCGAACTTCGTTTCCTTCCCCTTGCAGGTTGAATTTTGGCCTCAGAAATCGGGGTGGGAAGAGCTGCTGAGCTGCTGGTTTAACATCAGAGAGCTGCAAACGCTGACCAGCAGCAGGTCAAGGTGCAGGAAAGCTGCTGGGAATTGGGGTCAGAGCCCTGATTTCCCCCATTGGCAGGTTCCTACCCTAAAAGCTGAGTACCTAAACAAGAGCAGGATGCAGCCCAGGGAACCCAGCGGTGACGGTTCCTCCTGTGCTGTCGCTGCCCTCTGTGCCCAGCTGATCCCGGGCTGGCACCGCGGCTCCTGCCGGTGCTGCTGCCAGCAGAGAGAGGTAAAGAGCCACAGAACAGCAGCCGAGCCTGGCGGGGCTCTGCGGGGTGAGCGACGCTTTTCCCCTGCGAGGGTTTGATTTTTTGATGCCAATAAGAGGTTTAAGGATGTGGCTGATGAATTAATTCACCCCTCGGGCATCAGTCTCTGTCCTGGGCAGGGTGAAGGTGGCACCCATTGAATCTCTGATCCCGAGGGTGAGATGTGAACTGGCACGGGCGCTCCGTGCCCAGACAGGGGAAGGGGAGGTGTGAAGCCATGGCAGCGCCAGCCGAGCTGCTGGGAGGCAGCAGTGCCACCGCGGCTCTGCCTCCTCCCGGCCATGTGTTCCCACCTCGGGAGCCTCGCGCTGCTGGCACAGCTGGCTGCTCCCATTCCCTTCTCATCTCCCAAAGTTCTCCTTTTTCTGCCTCTCACTCCCCAGATTTCCCTGCGCAGGGTGAGCCATGGGCTGCAGGGCCGTGCAGGAGCCAGCTCGGGCTGCTGAACTGGGGATAAACCTGAGGTGCAGCTGGAAATTAACCCAGGGACCATAAAACTGGGAATAAATATCCCAAGATGTGGATCTTTGCTGGCTAAAATCCTTGTAGCTGCAAGACGCTGCTGGGTTTAGGGGTTTTGATCCACGTCTCCCTCTTTGCTATAGGGTCACAGGCTGGGGAGGGCCCGGGGGGTCACCTGGCCCAGCACAGCTCCCTGGATTTCCTGCTGGAATTCTGTCCGTCCATCCTGCTGGGTGTTTACCTGAACCTCCTGTCCCAATGCAAGAACCTCTATTTGCGAGCCAACAGCAGCAGCCACTCGGCTCAGTGACTGATTTCTACTCTCAGGGAGGAGGAGAAAAAAAAAATTTAAAAAATTAAAAATAACCCGGAGCTGACTGATGTGAAAAATGCGATTTTCTGGAGTGGTCCCGCGGAGCCAGACATTTGCTATTCTCCAGCCAGCCCCTTCCTGCGAGCGTTGGCGGAGCTCGAACCGCGCCGTGTCACTTGTGACTTCTCACTCCGCAGCCTCTCCAAATGCACTTTTGGCGCAACTCGCTGTTTCGAAACTGTTTCATTTCTCCCCCATTAGGATCGGTGAAGTGCAAAGAGACTCAGCCGGCTTAATGGGCGCGTTATTTATCGCCGTGTTCCTGCCTCAATCAGGTTAGCAGCGGGGAGAGCCGCTCTCGGCGCCCCGGACGCAGCGGCGAACAATGAATCCATCAGGCACTAAAGAGCGCCCTTTTGGGGAATAATGGCTTTTCTTAACACTGTTGATGAAGAGCGAAGAGGTCCATTTGCAGTAAACTGTAATTTTTCCCCCTGCTCTGGTCTCCTGCAGGACGCGATAGAACCGGGATGTGTCCTGGTCCCGCTGCTCCCTTTTCCCGGCAGGAAAGTGCCCCTTTGCTGGACCTGGATTTTCCATCCTCTGCTGTCGCATATTCCCAATGTCGCTAAAATGAGTGGATTTTTAGGCGTCGTTTCAGACCCCCCCGAGGACAAAAGGCACGAAGGGAGCTGGAAATGCACCTCAGGAAGCCTCCCCGCATCCCGGCTGCTGCTCCAGGCACACACGGGCTTTGTTTCATCCCATCCGCCCGGGATTTAGGGATTTTATCCCAAATCACGTCCAGATTACAGAGGTCAGATCTGCCAGCTCGGTGTGGCTGAAATCAGATGAAACAAATCTGATTTGTGGCAGCCTCAGCGGGATCAGGGAGCCTGGTTGCCCAGGAAGGGTTGGACACTGTTAGAAGTCCTGTCCAACCCCAAAATTCCACAATTCCAGAGGTATCCAAGGCCTCCTCCAGCCCTGGTGCGGTGATGGTTTTCAGCGAGTGATTCTCGTTCTGCTGAAGCCTTTCCAGAAGAGCGCCGGGAGGATTAATTAGTTAATGTTTATTGAGTGCTGGGCGGCTGCTCGGCGTTATTTCAGTGCTGCCTTATTTTATCCTGGGGACTCGGTTCTGCTCCCACCTACTCCTGGTTTGGGATCCGGCAGCAGCTCCTGGTGCTGGGAATCCGCAGGGCCGGGGCAGTGGTGGCACTGCTGGGGCACCTCCAGGGCTGGGGACAGCTCCGGAGGGACCCTGAGGGGCTGGAGCGTGTCCAGGGCAGGGAACGGAGCTGGGCAGGGGCTGGAGAATCCCTGAGGGAGCTGGAAAGGAGCTCAGCCTGGAGCAAAGGAGGATCCAGAGGATCCTTTTCCCCTCTGGAATTCCCTGACAGGAGGGGGCAGCCGGGGGGATTTGGGATTTTATCCCACGGAACAGGGTCAGGAGCACAGGGAACGGCCTCAGGCTGGGCCAGGGGAGCCTCAGGTGGAAATTGGGAATATTCCCTCATGGAAAGGGCTGTAAAGTGTTGGAACTGTCCAGCCTGATGGAGTCCCCATCCCTGCAGGGATCCCTGTGGATGTGGCACTTGGGGACATGGGGCAGTGGTGGCAGTGCTGGGAATGGTGGAACTCCATGGTCATAAAAGTCTTTTCCAACCCAAACAATTCCCTGGTTCTGTGATTCTCCTCAGTGACCCAACAATGCTTGGAGTGGCAAAGGAGTTTTCCACTGGCATCTGTGCTGTGACCTCGTTAAAATCCTGATTTCCTGGGTGCAGGCAGGGCCCAAACTCCACATTGTTACCTCATTAAAATCCTGATTTCCTGGGTGCAGGCAGGGCCCAAACTCCACATTGTTACCTCATTAAAATCCTGATTTCCTGGGTGCAGGCAGGGCCCAAACTCCACATTGTTACCTCATTAAAATCCTGATTTCCTGGGTGCAGGCAGGGCCCAAACTCCACATTGTTACCTCATTAAAATCCTGATTTCCTGGGTGCAGGCAGGGCCCAAACTCCACATTGTTACCTCATTAAAATCCTGATTTCCTGGGTGCAGGCAGGGCCCAAACTCCACATTGTTACCTCATTAAAATCCTGATTTCCTGGGTGCAGGCAGGGCCCAAACTCCACATTGTTACCTCATTAAAATCCTGATTTCCTGGGTGCAGGCAGGGCCCAAACTCCACATTGTTACCTCATTAAAATCCTGATTTCCTGGGTGCAGGCAGGGCCCAAACTCCACATTGTTACCTCATTAAAATCCTGATTTCCTGGGTGCAGGCAGGGCCCAAACTCCACATTGTTACCTCATTAAAATCCTGATTTCCTGGGTGCAGGCAGGGCCCAAACTCCACATTGTTACCTCATTAAAATCCTGATTTCCTGGGTGCAGGCAGGGCCCAAACTCCACATTGTTACCTCATTAAAATCCTGATTTCCTGGGTGCAGGCAGGGCCCAAACTCCACATTGTTACCTCATTAAAATCCTGATTTCCTGGGTGCAGGTGAGAACATCCCTGGTGGAGCAGGGAGGGAGCAGCTTCTGGGATGGAACCGAAAGAAATGAACTAAAAATTCTCATTTTTCAGTGGTTTCCTCCTCAGCCTTGTCCTTGCTTAGGGTATTTTTGTTGTGTAGTCGTGCCAAGTTTAACCCGGGCAGACCCCACCAGAGGTTCTCTGTAGGATTTAAACCTCAGAATTTTCCTCTCCATGTTAGGCTCTTCTACTTGTGGCTCCTAATTAATTCTTTGACTATAATTATGCCTTGTCATTATGAGCGATTAATGAGTGATTAATCAATCAGGGTTTTTCTCCACAGAGCTTTTCCTGGCCAGAGCGGGTGCCCATGGATTTAGGGTCGGTCCTGAGATGGTGGCACCAGGTGGTTTCAAGCTGCAGGAGGATTTTTGGGTTAGAAACAAGGTTTTTATGAGGTGACAAATAAATAAATAAATTGCCATCTCTTGAATCCAGGACTGAAATGTTCCCGTGTTTAATAGGAGGAGGCTCCTCCATTAAGGGCGGCTGGAAGCCTTCGTGCTGCTTTTATAGTGACAGGTGTTGGTGAAGAGATTGGGGCTGGATGGAGTCTTTAAATAAATTCTTTTTTTTTTTTTTTTTTTTTTAAACTATCTCCAAGCTGCAATTCTGCTGCTAAATAAGGATTGCTAATGAATGTCCTGACAAGCAAAGATCACATCTCTTCACGAGATTTATTCCAGTCTCCGTCTCCTCACCACGGCTTTGGTTCCCTTCAGATCCTGGTGGGCTTTGAGGCCCTGCCGGGAACACCGTGAGCAGGTGATGGGTCTGGATAATGGAGTTCAGCTCCTAAGTCCATAAAATCCTGGAATTCTGGGATGGTTTGAGTGGGAAGGGACCTTAAGGATCATGTTTTTCTACCCCATCCATGGCAGGGACACCTCCCACTGTCCCAGGGGGATCCAGCCTGGCCTTGGGCACTGCCAGGGATCCAGGGATTCTCTGGCAATTCCAGCCCAGCCAGGAATTCCTTGCCAAGATCCCAGCCCAATCTCCCCTTTCCCACTGGGAAGCCATTCCCTGGCTCCTGTCCCTCCAGCCCAAATCCCAAATCCCTCTGCAGCTCTCCTGGAGCCCCTTCAGGCTCTGCAAGGGACTCGCAGCTCTCCCTGGAGCCTTCCCTGCTCCAGGGGGACATTCCCAGCTCTCCCAGCAGAGCTGCTCCATCCCTCTGCCCATCCTGGGGCCCCCTCTGGACTTTCCAGATCCTTCCCGTGCTGGGACCCCAAGCTCAGGGCTTTGGGATCTGCCACAGGTGCTGGGGAAACACTCCCGGGCTCAGAGACGGGAATGCGTTTGTTTGTCACCCCCATCATAAAAAACTTCTGCCTCATTTCTGACCCAAATCAATTCTCCCTCAGCCTGAAACCGCCTGGTGCCGCCGTTTGAGGACCGATCCAAAACCCAAAATCAAAACCTACAGATTTTGAGCTGTAGGAAAATCCGAATCCTGGGAAGGCTGGTTGGAAATCTCATCCCTGAGTCCCTGGAAAGCTGGGAACAGCCTGGAGCTGATTCCTGCCCCTCCAGCAAGGGAAGTGTCCATTCCTGCCCACATGGGGGGCAGGTGGGGAGTGGAATGTCAGGATTAGGGTGCTCTGGGCTTTCCTGGTGTAATCCCAAACAAAATTCAATGGAGACAAAGCCCCCTGGGAGCTCTGAAAAGGAAAATCCTGCATCCCAGGAGCCCCTCCTGATCCAGGCCAGGCTTGAATCTAAAACTGAGCAGGAACCTGGAGCTGCAGAGGAGATTCCCAGGTTCCGGCAGTCCTGGGCTTGAATTTAAAACTGAGCAGGAACCTGGAGCTGTTCCCAGTGCTCCAGAGGAGATTCCAAGGTTCCCAGTGCTGGGAACGGGGTGGAACGGGCCGGAGGGAGCGGGAATGAATCCCCGGAAAGTCAGAGGCTCCTCTCCTGGAGGAGCTGGGCTGGCAGGGCTGTCAGGGAGCCGGAGCTGCTGGAAAACGCCGCAGACGGAAGGGGAATTCGGGAGAGCAGAGTGAGAAGGAGCTGGCAGGAGCCGAGTTGACTCATCAGGTGCATCCTGCGAAGAAGTAGCGGAATCGCGCCTGCGAGCGATGTTTGCGCTGCGCCGGGGAAAGGCGTAAATATTGGGATCAATTAATGAAATTGGAGAGTTTGACCAAAAAAAAAATCCCCTCGTGCTGGCTGGGAAACCATCCCTCTCCCTTTTGGCTGGTGTGGGTGCCGGCGGGGGGAGAGGGAAATCCCGCGGCTCCGATTCCCGGCGGGATAGAGGAGATCCAGGGGGCACTGGGATGTGCTGGAATCACTGGGATGTGCTGGGAATCACGGGGGGCACTGGGATGTGCTGGGAATCACAGGGGTGACTGGGATGTGCTGGAATCACGAGAATCACTGGGATGTGCTGGAATCACAGGGGGCACTGGGATGTGCTGGAATCACGAGAATCACTGGGATGTGCTGGAATCATGGGGGATGACTGGGATGTGCTGGAATCACGGAGGGCACTGGGATGTGCTGGAATCACGGGAATCACTGGGATGTGCTGGGAATCACGGAGAGCACTGGGATGTGCTGGAATCACGGGAATCACTGGGATGTGCTGGGAATCAC
>VYZT01030150.1:0-31970 GCA_013400735.1 Pomatostomus ruficeps | reverse complement strand
ATTTGAGCACGAATTTCACGCATGTATTTATAACAGTGGAGAGTTGGTAGAAGCACGCAGCTGAAAACAGAAGCCCACAGTGGAGGAAGATTCTTCCTGGAGCTCTAAGCAGTCTCTCTCCCTCTCCTCTGGGTGTCCAGAAGCAAAGAAGTACTCTCCAGCTGTGCTTGGATATTTTTAACTAGTCCCATTCCCCCACAGTATCTCCGTCCCCCTCTGAGGGGGAATCTCAGATACCAGGGAATCTTAGATAATGGCTAGCTAGCCACACCCATCTCAGAGCCAACTCTTTGTCTTTCTTAATCACTCACCCATTATCACCTCCCATCAACTAATCACCCACCCATTATCACTTCCCAGCAACAAGAATGGGGAAAAATTCCTAAGACAGAGAGACAAACATAAAAAAAGGAAAAAAAAATCCCAAACCTCGACAATCCTCTAGCATGATTTTTTTTCCCATAAAATTCCCTCGGCACACACTGAAATCATGTTTACTAGTCATTCTTGAAACTGGCAATTCATAAAGGTTTAATTCCAAATTAAAAAAAAAAAAAGAAATATGCAAGCATACACACAAGGTGGTAAGACAACATATTTTGAAAGTAATTTTTTGAAAAATGCAAACACTGAAGTAGGTTTCTATTCTGTTATAGGGTGTATTTAATGCACAATGATTCAATCTTGGAATGAATTTAAAAATTGCTCTTTCGTATGCTCACAAAACATGGTTCATATCTCTCTTGCATTTCTTTCCTGATAAGACTAGAGAAGCCAGCTGAAAAGCTCCATCTTCAAAACTGTTAGCAAACCAATTAGCACTTTTTTAAAAAAATAAAATATGTCCTTGGGGTGCACAGTTTCTTTTTCTACTTGTATCAACTTTGAGCAGACAGCATTCCATATGCATTTCTTCATTTATTCAAGCATGACGCACCTTATACATGAATTGCAGCAAAAATCAGAATTAATTACAGGCAGAATGGAAGCTGCCAGTGTGATTGCACTTTTTAAATGCTTCACTTGAATTTATTTAAAGTTTCAGCTTCACTCATTCAGTTTCTGTTTCGTCTTTGCCCATGGGACTATTGAAGCCACTACTTTTCCTCATTACAGCACCACCTCTAAGTGTAAAAAGGTAGTTTTAATATTCCTTTGAAAAAATACCTCACGAAAGTTAGCTAGGTTTTGTAAGGGGCACTTACTTAGGTTACCAACCCCCTATGCTTACAGTAAGTCACTGACAAAAAGATCTTGTTGATCTACCAGCCATAATACTGTTTCATTTCTGCATCAAAATAAATTCTGCATGCATTTCATTCTCTAACCAATGACAACTATTTTTATTGCTCCCTACAAACAGAAAACACCAGGAAAAGAAGCAAGTGCTTTACAGACAAAACTCACAAATACCAGAGCTCTGGTGGTTTGTTTTGAATTTTTTCTTGTTTTCTCTTTTAAACATTTCCAACCAAGACTTCCCATTCTCTTAACTCTTTCCAAGGGAGCCCATCCTGCTTTAAATATTCAAAGGACCTTTTTTCTCACAGGAATACCTCAGGGCACTGAGGGGCCACAGAAATGCTGGACACAGCAAGGAAACTCAGGCTGAACAAAGTCAAGGTAGCAAGGGGCAAGGCCAATGCCCCTACTCCAAGACCTGCTCTAGTTACCTTTTTGCATTGCACCAGTGAAAAACAGGGAACTTGATCCCAAAGGTAGCCACATGAGCCAGAGCTGCTACAAAGAAAATTACAAACACTGGAAAATGCTTGACCACTACAACAGGAACTCAGTTCATGACATGAACTGCTCTTTGAGGCAGATCACTACACCTCACTGTTTTCATCCACTAACTCCTCTACCCTTCCAGTCCTGCCACTGTTTGAAGCTCAGCCCTTCCTTTTTTCCTTCCCACACAACTCATTTCATCTCAGATAACAGCATTCATCATGCCCACTCTCTGTTATTCCAGTGTTCTCTTCCTCCTGTGCCACTTCCAGCAGTGATTCACAAGCTCACAAATTATTCTGCCATGACTTATATTTGTTTATGAAACTTCCAAGAGATCGGTAATGGTCTTCCAAAATAATACTTACCTCCAGGCACACATATTAACAAAGTAAAATGAAATGCTTTTATTTATACCCTGTCCTCCTCTTTGTGATACGTGAAAAGTGTCTTAAATGATTTCTGGAAGTCTTTTTAACTCAACTGGTATTCCTCAGTGGAGTCAGTTTCCCATAGTGTTGTGGACCTTGCCGTCTCCTTGTGGTCTCCCAGTCAAACCCTGGAAGCCAGGATTCAGTATTTCTGCTATTCTGTTTTCCTCTTAGAAACAGTCAGAAAACACTTCCGTGACATGTAAAAAGGAACTAAAAATGTTGCACTATTCTAACTGCATGAAGATAGTCATGAAAGACAGAAAAAAAGAGGACAGATTTGTAAACTAATGGGCTAAAATTTAATGTTTGGAAATAAGCTCCAAAAAAGCAACACCAAATTGAAAAGCTCGGTACTTCCACTCATCACACATTTTTTCAGATTTTTTTTACCTAAGCATATTTTAGGTCTAGTGATCTCCTTCTCTCCTATATGCCTTTGTTATATGTTAACATTTTGTGTCTATGTGAACCCAAAAGGAATTAGAAAGGCAAACTCACTATTAAATTACCAAGAATATTCCAGTCTTGCTTTATATCTTGCCCTTTAGTCAGAATAAAATGCAAATACATATATTCCTTTTATAATTATTTTCTTGACTTGCCTATTTTGAGTAACCATATCTCCCTCTAGGGCTATTTCAGACTTATGCAAGACTGATTTAGTGCTGAAAGAAACATCCCTGGGCAAATTCTAAGGATTGAATAAGAAATATTGAATTGTGATAATTTGAATGTTACTACAGTTAATCAGCATTTTTGTAGAACTCACCATTAAAATACCCCATAGGTTCAAGTCTTACCACACAAGAAACTCAGAAAGGCAGTGTAACTTTCAAAGGTAGATTCGGGATATTTTTTAGAGGGGTAATGGATTTCAACTTGTTTTTGATGTAATGAATGTGACTTGGAGGAAGAAAGCCTCATCACCATTGCAATGAATACAAGGGTTGCACATTTCTTTGATAATTTTATTTTTTTGTATATCACTTGTGTTGAAAGTGACTAACTAAAAGTTTTGTTCAATTCATAATAGATTCAGTAGCAACTCTGAATGAATCACATACTTATGCTGCTGTTACACCTTTTTTCCTGTGGGTATCCTCTTAGATGACTCCCTAAGATCTCAAACAAGCATGGTTTTCCTAACAGTCAAAGTTCCAAAACACTAATTAAAAGGTTTACATCATTGTAATATTTATTAAACCAGCAGGTTAGTAACCAATAAAACAGTTGCTAAATGCTATTTATGGGGTATTTTATAACAGTTAAATTTCCCTTTTAAAAAAGAAGCACATCAACAAACTGTACAGCAAGACTCATTTGTACCCTCCACCAATCCCTGAATCACGTTGTTTTCTCTGCGTATTAAACTTGAAACTCACTGCAACACAATACCAGACACACCTGACTGCAGAGTTCCCTATTCTTCCTTCCTGGTCTCTCATTTAGATTCTTTTTATTTGCTCTTTAACATTTTGGCATTCATTTCTCTAACAATTCAGTGTTCACTTCTTTACAGTGTGTCAGTAAACACACTATCAAAAGAGACTGATCTGCAGATCCAGAAAAGCATAGAAATTATCAGAACCTGGCTGTAAAAGACTAAATCATAACCTTACAAGACATAAAACTCTTTAGCAATTCCAAGGAAATGCTAGATATGCTCAGCCCCTGGCTTTAAAGAACAGTTCTTTGCTATTCAAAATACATGTACCACAGAAATCAAGGACTGGATGACAGACCAACAAGAAAGAAAAAGACTGTAATGTAAAATGCATATCAAAAATATTCCAGTTGCAGGCATCACATAGAATAGACACTGAAACATATAGAGCTGAGTTCTGCAGTTCAAAGGATATATTTGTTGTCTTGTTTATTAATTTAAATTTCTCAGTGCTCATCAAATTTCTAAGGATCTCATTACAGGAATGGGGCTTATAGCTGTGAGACCTGTGTGGTGAAGGCATCTCCATGACATATGTCCTGAGATATGCGGTGAAGGGATTTCCCTAGGTACAAAGGCATGTTGATGGGGTGATTAGTTATCAGACCCTTATCACTGCAATCGGCCATGTGGAAGAGTGAGTGATACCAATATGTCACAATTCTATTCTGTTCCCTGCACAAGACTCACAGGCTTTGTAATCTCTCTCTTTGTAACTCTCATTTACACATAAAGTGCTGCACCCCCATTTATGATGGTCAGTAACAGGACATTTTACTACAGTCTCACCTCCACTTCTCCCAAAAGTATAACTTGACCTTTGAAATCCTCCATGGTGGAGAAGAAGAATACAAACCCCTTGCAGATAAGTCAACCTACTTGCTCCTCTCTCCTCCCCAAAACAGGGACACCTCTTTGATAAGGTTTGTGCCCCTCTAAGTCGGGCGCACTTGTACATAATGCTGTATACTGATATTGTGCAGATCTAGTGAATTTATCACATTATCTAGATCAATTTATCACTGCAATAATAAGAATCTGTAATCTGTTGCTTGTAATAAACCACACTATTGGTGAATCTGTGATCATGAATGAGACTAGACAGAGTATAACCCACACTATTGGTTCTTCTGGGATCTTATTGAATGCAACCAGATTTATAGTGCCAAGTTTGGTATTAGAAATTCAGCCCAGCTGCACCGAGTCTCTCTGAAATCTGAGGATCAGCTGGAAAGAAAGGGGGGTTATTTCCTGCTGATGTTCTGTCCTCCTCCCACAACACTCATTGGCATAGTTCTGGCTCACCACTGCATGTCTAAAGTTCCCAGGTTATAGGAATCACATTGCAATGTACAATAATAATTTCTGAATATTATAGTAAACACACTTCCAGAAAATATAAAATAATAATAATGAAAATGGTTGAGTGTGTTTTACAATATCATCACAAAAAAAGCCAAGACCATAATGCACTGTACATAATTACTATACTGGAATGTCACATTAATGACCATACTGCACACTGGAAGATAACTTTTCCAAAGACTCATATCTGCATTCTGCCATTTTTGAGTCCCTGGTAGGACTATTCACAGTGCATGTGTGCTTAAAATTGACATATTCTGAACATTTGGTACTCTTTATTGATGTTTGTTACATTCAGCAGAATATAAAATTTCAGTTTTAGAATTTGTTTCCTAGCTCATTCCTCTGTATAGATCAATGTATTAAGCCAGTCTAGCAGAAAGTATGAGGCAGACACAGAAAAAAATGGGTTTAAGATCAAACAAAAAGAAAAAGCATCATATTTTCTTGTATAACTAACAATAAATAAAAATTTATATAGTGGGTTACTTACCAAAGTACAAGCCATTTTCCATGTGTTCCAGAGGTAGGGGGGAAGAGGGCAAGGAAGCTGACTACAGAGAAGAGAAAGTTTATTGACTCACAACAAATTTGTTGCTTAAAAAGAAAAACATACTGTCTTAGTAAGGAATGCATCTAGCAAGCCAATGACAGACACTCTTCATAAAGGTGCAAAATACCACCTTTTTAGAGAAAGCAAGTTTTTACTCCTAGTAAGGAATACAGGAAGCTAATTTAAAGAGTTTATATTTCTTTGTAGGGATATTGCAGCAGGCAATCATCTCCTCAAAAAGAGTGAGGACAAATGTTCATTTCTAGAGATGTTAGTTTTGTCACACTTCACAGTTCTCAAGTAATTTTTTTTTATTCTTTTGAGATTTTCTCAGAAGATAATGAGAATGCTCCCTGTATACATAGAATTTATCTGCCCTTTATTGGTCTTTTGATTCATTCTTCTCTAAGGCTTCTCAAGAAAATTTATATGAAACATAGCAAAAAGAAATTAATGTCAGAGGTAGAAGAATATGCTGTATATTATGGGTAGAAAGTAAAGGATATTGTGATTCAATATTGAATAACATCATGGATAGGAGAAAAAATTCATAAATTCAAGACAAGCTTGTTTTCTTATGTATCATAAAAACACATGATTTCCTAAAGGGTGGATTTATTATCTCTGGATTGAGACAGCCTGCCTTGCCAAAGAATAATGTAACATTCTCTGAAGGATACTTGATAGCAGTGGGCCATATAATTACTGCTAGCACTAATAATTCTAACAGTAAGAATAGCAGAACATGAACACAAATTGAAAAAAAATCTGAAAATGTGATCTTTCTACAGACAGCATCAAAAAAGAGATCAAGTTAAACCATGAGAGAAACAGAAAGACAAGTGCAATTAGCCCACCCTGCAATTTTCCAAATAGGCAGAAGAAAGACTTAATATGGGTTGTCATGAGATTTTTGTCTTCATATGCCAAAACCACTTATAACTGAGGTCAATTTCTTTTTGCCTGAATAATTAACTCTTACTGTTTATTTTAAGGGTTGTTGAGGCACTCCAACCAAAACTGAAAAAACAGACATAACTGACCATGGGATGATCTGTTACAATAGGTCCTTTTGAATTATTCCACAGTATAAGAGAGGCTACAAGGAAAAGGGAAACAGTCGAGAAGGAATAAAAACCAGAATTATCAAGGAAATAAGATATTAGACAGAAGTTAGAAAAATTCTCCAAGAATGATCTCCAGGGAAATAAATAAATGGAAACATATAGAGGGAAAAAAAAAAAAGGGGGGGGGGGGGGGGGGGGGGGGGTTTTCCGCGCCNNNGGGGGGGTATTTCCCGGCCAGAGAATTACCTCTCACTTAGCAAGGCAGAAAAGAATAAATACTTTGCAGATCTGGGAAAAGAAAGGAGAAACTAAGATGTTATCTTGACAGCACCCTTCCTCCAGTTATGTGACAATCACTGAGACCAAGCAGACAATCATTTAGTGCTACAAAGAAGACAATTACCTCTCTGTGGCATTTGGCCAAGCCACTCTAAATCTTCACAGGCTAGATCAGACTTTCTGTAAAAGCTGGTATCTTTTATTTCCAGTTAGACAGAAAGCCATATATCTTTGCCTGAAATAGGTTCTATGCTCTGTAGATGGAGACAAACAAATGGAACCTATGGACCCTAAGGAACTATAAACGCAAATATCAGATTTGAGCTGAAGAAAGATACAAAGGGCAGAAGCCAAAATATTTACTATGCTGTGGCAATGCATAGAGAAGATGGGAACAAAAATTAAAACACTGTTGAAAAATAAGGAATGAGATGAAAAGGGAGAGAGAAAGAATGAAGTTTAAGAGATTGTGGGAAGAGCAATCTGAAGGACTCTTGATAGAGCAGGGTGAGGAGGAGGAAAGAAAGAGGGAGAGGCAACAAATAGGGAGGACAGGGGATAAATAAGGGAAAGCTGCATAACATATGGACCTTTGGATTTTCCACTCATCTCAGTCTTCTGATCCGTCACCTAGCACTGAGTTGACTGAACAACTTTCTGAAAAGACTTTGGAAAGTGTGTGAGGGAGCGTGGGTGTATGAGTTGTCTTCGGTGGTCTTCAGCCTCCCCAGTCAGCTGCTAAAGCTCTTTTCACAGTTTCAGAGAGAGAGGAGACCAAATGCTCTTTTAATGTGGGTCATGGAGAATGTGAAAAGACACTTCATTTCCAAGTTCGAACAGAAGACAGAAGCTTTCTTTTAACTACCTAAAAGGCTGTAAATTTGAATGTATATTTGTTGCTCACACTTAGCAAAACTGTATGTGTATTAAGCCTTATTTTGCTCATGTCTAACAGTGGTGGCAGAAAGGAAAGAGGTGCATGCAAAAATATATTCTGCTGGATTGATTTTGATGAAGGTGCAGAGATTTTGCCATTAGCCAAAAATCAGACCTTAATAGCAAGTAAAAAAATTTTTGTTTGTCAGCAGAGCAAAGAGGCAAAGAGATGCAAGAATAACTTCCTTCAAACTCAACCACCATTGTCATGTTAAACACCTTGTTTCATTGACAAGTTCTGTAAATTGAGAATTACTGTGTCTTGAATCTTCTTATTGGTAACATTTTTTTAAAATTTTAAGGCAACATTTTTTTAAATTTTAACAGTCTTTTTTTCATTTCATGTATCTGTGCATTCACTATTACCCATATAAGCTTATTAAACAGGTTCTTTTATTCTTTTATCTCATTTGTAATTAAGTCTATATCATGATTTAAACTTGAAAAGCATCGGGGCACCACTACACCTTCCCTTGCCTTAGGTTTGTTTCAGGTGGGATGTGGCGGTGATGCAACCCCTAGATGTAATCCCCACTGCACCGCCAGAGTCACCGGCCCAGACCACTTTCTCCATGTGGGTTAATGAGGAAGTCAATTGGAACAATTACCCTCTCAGGACAGTGAGCCTGAGGGGGAGGGAGAAAGTGAGGCTGGGGAAATCCCCTAACTCCCCTGATTTTCCTGCCCTTTGTACCCGCCCGTCAAGTTTCTGTTCCACCCCTTTCCCCTCAGAAATGTTTTAATATTCATCAAGTGGTTTTACTATTCATAGGTTGCTGGAAAGTTCTGTTATGCTGTTCTGTTCATTGGTTAATGTAAATGTGTTCCCTCCCTCGTTAAAAAATTATTGGGCCCCTGTCACCCCTCATCATTCCCCTATTGTCACTGTTGAACCGCTAGCTGAGTGAAGAAATCGAGACGGTCAAGTGGCATAAATCTGAATTTATTATTTAATTATAAAACTTATATAGACTTTTCAAAAGTCATCCGGATGGGGTAAATCCAAAACCTCCCCCTAGGCCAATTGGCCAGGTTAGAACCACTCATCTTTCCCAGAGACTGTTTCAATAACATCTAAACTTTATCTTTATTTACAAAACACAGGAAGAAGAAGAGAAAAATTCCCATGGGAAAGAATCTGTGTTACCACACCCTATTGGTCGGAACCCTGTATCCTCCCCTTGTTCTGCCCCTCCTACCCTCCTTAAAACCCCCTGTCACGTACCCTCTTGGCTCTCTGTGATAGTTCCCCCATCCAGTTATGTTGTATGCTCTCCGTGGCTACAATAAAGCTGTGGTGATCAGCTTCCAGACAGTCTCTCCACCTCTTTGCCTCTGTCAGCTACAGTATCATCGACTGCTGCCGCTCCCTGGCAGGGGAGAGACGGCCTTGGGGAAGCTCGGCAGACCTGCAAGCTGCTAGGCAGGTAGAGTGCTCGAGCGAGCAGCCAAGCGCTCCGAAACTGTCGCCTCTGCTGACCGGCGGTCAAGCAGTCAGTAGCAGCCCACCGCAACAGTGGGACACTCTTTAAAAGAGAGATGCATAAACCTAGAGATGATTGAGTTAACGTGTGGAGCAAATTTCAGAGGTCTGCATGGGAACATGGACTGCAGAGAAAGAGAATGACTGAATGAGTTGTTTGGACAGGTGAGCACGTTTATCCATGGTAAACAGAGAGTTTTGGACAGGGACACATCCCACCCATCACATCTGAAGCTCTGCAGACCAGACTCATGAAAGCACACTACTCAAGGTTGCCCTGGGAGGAAGACACTGCAAAAATTACAAGTACTTTTTTCTTCTCCTTGTGGCCCAAGAAATCTTGATTTCCTATACTGAAGCACACCTCCAATAAAAAGGATAGAAGACTGTTGTTATGACTGCACTTCTAGGAAGTCATATAAATTTTAATTCCTCCTAGGCAAGCAGAGAGACGGGGATGTAGTTTCTCACATTCTGTATTTATGCTCTATTTGATAGCATAAGGTTAAAATGTTTCTAAAATCGTGGTAGCTAAAGTAGGCCTTGGGAATCATGGTAGCTAAAGTAGGCCTTGGGAACAGGAGATGTGAATCTGTACCTGCGATTGCTTAGTAAATATTATGTATTGTTTTTGCTAAATCATGTGAACCTTTACCTGTGTACTCACTTGTAGATTAGATCAGAAATGCTGTAAGAACGAGGGGGCTTAGAGCCATGCTTGGGTGAAAACAATCATGAGAAGGGGAACCTGGAATCATGCTTGGGTAAAAACAATCGTGGGAAGGGGGTCTTCAATAGAACAATATCAAGTTAATGATTAACATATGATTATACAACAGTTATGTAAAAAAAGGGTATAAAATGTGTCCACCTCGAATCCATGTCGGAGTCAGATTTGGGTTTGTACCCCTGGCTCCCAGAGCTCTCTTCTAATAAAAGCACCTGCATATAATCCTCCAGTGATTATGTGTTTCTATGCTAACATATTCATCAAGCTGTGATCCCACATGGGTTTTGCTCTTTTTGCATGTGTTGCAGAGATTTCCCAGAGGTGTGACTATAGCATTTTGAGTTCTTTTAAGAAATCAAGTACCTACGTACCTAAATCACCTGTTAGCAAACAGTAAAGTACCACGGACTTAGCACAAAGGCCTCTAGAAGGTGACATTTTAGTGTCTGAAGGACTGTAATAGTGACCACATTTCTTAAACTTCTGTCACATGGGAATAGATATTTCGACATGCCTGAGAAGAATTACCTCACCCCATATAAAGAAAGGACTCCATGTTCTTTTCTAGACTAAGTGGACACCTTAGTGGTTATTAAAACTTGCCAAACACTCTATATATATTCCACATGTCTTTGGTATTTTACCTTTTAAGGAGACATTACTTTCCTCATTTGGATTTCAGACAAACCATATTTTGAAGATAAAAACAACAGATGGAAGCTTGTTTTGCATGAGAAGCAGAACAAGAATTACTTTTCAGTATGATCGAATCAACAAAATTTTTGTAGCATTGTCTGTCTGGGTTTGAAAGACAGATGTCTGCCAAGGAAGGTGGGAACCTCCCTTGGAATGGAAAATGTGACCCCCCCGCCTTCCCTCCCAGTTATTATGATTTTGAAATTACGGGGCTTTCAGGCAAAGATTTGGGAAAAGAAATAACAGTTCTTTACTAGAATATATGTATATAAAACAAGGCAAACAAACAACAACAATAACAACAACAAAAAACAAAAAACAAAAAAAAAAAAAAAAAAAAAAAAAAAAAAAAAAAAAAAAAAAAAAAAAAAAAAAAAAAAAAAAAAAAAAAAAAAAAAAAAAAAAAAAAAAAAAAAAAAAAAAAAAAAAAAAAAAAAAAAAAAAAAAAAAAAAAAAAAAAAAAAAAAAAAAAAAAAAAAAAAAAAAAAAAAAAAAAAAAAAAAAAAAAAAAAAAAAAAAAAAAAAAAAAAAAAAAAAAAAAAAAAAAAAAAAAAAAAAAAAAAAAAAAAAAAAAAAAAAAAAAAAAAAAAAAAAAAAAAAAAAAAAAAAAAAAAAAAAAAAAAAAAAAAAAAAAAAAAAAAAAAAAAAAAAAAAAAAAAAAAAAAAAAAAAAAAAAAAAAAAAAAAAAAAAAAAAAAAAAAAAAAAAAAAAAAAAAAAAAAAAAAAAAAAAAAAAAAAAAAAAAAAAAAAAAAAAAAAAAAAAAAAAAAAAAAAAAAAAAAAAAAAAAAAAAAAAAAAAAAAAAAAAAAAAAAAAAAAAAAAAAAAAAAAAAAAAAAAAAAAAAAAAAAAAAAAAAAAAAAAAAAAAAAAAAAAAAAAAAAAAAAAAAAAAAAAAAAAAAAAAAAAAAAAAAAAAAAAAAAAAAAAAAAAAAAAAAAAAAAAACAAAAAACCAAAACCCCAGAGATCCACCAACAGCCTTTGCTTGGCTGCCGAGCCCTTTCCCCTTTGGAGCAGTTCCGGTCACAACCGCACGGGCGGTGGTGGCTCCCAGCCGGGTGGGGTGGGTGCAATGATTCCCCGATTCCCCTATGGCTGCAGGGGGCGCTGTGGCGCGAGCTCGGCCACCTCTCCCTAATGTGATAATGGCAGATTGGCTGGTGGAAGAGATGAAAAAGGCGCTTCCTCTACAAACTCAAAGCGGACTGCCAATCCCAGTGCCCCTCTGCGTGGCGAGATAGACTGCAGCAGAAGCCTCAGAGCAGCAGGCTGGAACAGCAGCGGAGAACAGACCCCCTGAGACAGCGAATCCAAGTGTAGCACTAAGCCCCAAGCAGTAGTAGAAGCAGTAGAGGGGTCCCAGCAGACACAGGGTATCCGGCTAAAGTGTAGCAACCCCAAAGTAGCAGCAGAAAACAGCAGGACTGTGCAGCAGCAGCCGGGCTCCCGAAAGCACCCAGGAGACGCTTCATAGAAGGGAGGAGGGGGAGAGGTCTCAGGTTTTCCCCTGGGGGACCCAAGTAGATGGTGAGGGTCCTTCCCAGTGAGGTCAAGTGTTGATAAGGTCCCAGTCCAGTGGCCACTTGTATGAGCAAAGCCTCACTCAAGGTAGGAGAAGCAGTAAAAGTGCTGAACTCTGTGGTGGCAGTGAATTCTCCCCACAGCGACAGCAGCACCATCTCTTCTTCCAGTCGCAAGAGAGCAAGAGGAGCTGAGCCCAGCCCCTCACACACCAGCCAAAAATCCGGTGGTATTTCTGCCCTTCCCAAGAGAAAGCCACTCAGCTAAGAGAGTGCAGCCAACTGCACCCCTCCACCTCCTTGGCTACATCTTTTGTGTCTCTTAAGTATCGTTGTTATCATCTCTTAGGAAACAAATGGGAGAAAACTCCTTGAGAAAAAGAAAGGGGAAAAAAAAGGAAAAATCTCAACTTCCAACATTGTGCAAATTAAAGCCTAGCTGGTTTTGTTATGTTTTCTAATGCTTGCTCTGCAGTCCAATAAAGCTGAAGTGTTACAAGTTGCAGAAGAGAAATAATTCACAATCTATGCAAAAGAGAAAAGAAATTACACAGTCAGTAAATATTTTGCTAAGACTATTTCTTCCCTTTTTGAGAAAGAAGAAATAAAATAATTTCTTAAAAATTCTCCTGAAACCAATAAATCTCCAAGACAACTGGGAAAAAAGTCTTTTTAAGATATTGTTATTTTAGTTCTCTCGCTCCATTTATTCTATGTATTACTGCATGCGTCAGTGGAAGGTCTTTAGAGGACATGAAACCTGATTCAATATCCTTGTCTGAACCATCTCTGCATGTACAAAATCAATAACTAAACCACAAAAGTTTCCAGAAATAAGGTAATAAACTTATTACAGTACTTCAGCTTTAATTAGCAGTAAGTATTTTCCAGACAACGATGCTATTTATCACTGTTGACATAATAGCACCCCTTTAAGTTCAGAAGTTTACTTTGTGCAGATTATGCAGAATTTTCATTCATGTTGCTGGACATCTCCAGCTATAAGATACTGGTGGTTTTATGTCATACTAGTAAATCCTAACACATAGTCCATTTGGCATTTGTGTAAAATTGCAGGATGATACTTAGGTTAGACAGCATGTAATTGTAGGTACTCTCAAAGGACGAAGCAGACATTCTCAGGAACCCCAGGTGACTAACACATAAGTGCAAGGGAGAATGTGTTATAAGAAAAATAATCAGTCACAGGAAATCTTGGAGAGATGCATTTCTCCCATAGTCTCTGTTGGCTTCGCTATCTATGAGGAGAATAAACACGAGTGAGGGAACAAGAGGCAAAGATAAGTTGTGCCAGAGTAGCTTGGCTTTCCACCCTCCTGCACCTTGATGTGCACAGATGGAATTATTGGGTGCACAGGTGATGTGATTGATTCCACAATGCCCTAAAGCCAAGGAGGCAAAAGCACAAGGCTGTGAAGCTGGAGAAAGACAGGAAGAGGCTTTAGTGAATAGTTGCATACAGGCATCTTATTTAATTCCTCAGATCACAATAGTTTGTCAATGTTACCTAATCAGTTATTGTTGAGCAACTCAGACCAAAAATACATCCAAATGAGAAATTTCCATGTACGTACTAATTTAAACCTATTTTGCATGACTCCAAATGGAACATTAAAATGTGAAACAGAGGAGGTCATTTCCCTCACATTCCTGCAGGTATGTTAAAAATAACTGGATGAATCCAAACTCAGCAGGTCTGCAAGACCTGTGTCAAAGCTGAACATAAAGGAAAATCCAATCTAAGGAAATGAAGTTTTGTAAATGACTGGCATCCATAAACACTTACAGAAAGTATCTCAAGATTTTGACATATCTCTGCTCTGTCTCCTACTAGACTACTTATGAATCCAACCGCTTAGATGCCAGGATCCAAAATTCTAGCCCAAGACATTTCAGTATCTGCACCTCTGCCCCATCTAATCCTAACATCCCAGCAGCATTGGAACTCCAATCAGAATAAGGGGTTCAGACCTTCCCTGCTCCTTCCCCTACTGATGGAGGCAAGGAAATTTTTAAAGTCATAGACATGTGTCCTGTTTTTCCCCAGAAAAAACAGAAGATGAAGATTTTCAAAACAAACCCAAAACTTTCTTCAGCTCTTTGCTTGGAAAGCAGATTCCAAATGCTCTGCTGTCCTGAAGCACAATATAAGCATTTTCAGAGTGTCAGAATTTCCCCAGCACAAAAATGCTGAGTTTTTAGTTGCTCTCCTGGCAACTCACTTTCAGATCAGGTGCATTTTTCTGTTGAAAGAAGCACACGTTTTCGCAAATATAGTTTTCTTGCTCAGTTGCGGTAGCAGAAAACATCTTATGTGCAGATAT
The DNA here is from genome assembly GCA_013400735.1 of Pomatostomus ruficeps. Lineage (NCBI taxonomy): Eukaryota > Metazoa > Chordata > Aves > Passeriformes > Timaliidae > Pomatostomus > Pomatostomus ruficeps. Next base: position 17,389 of record VYZT01030150.1, on the reverse strand, counting down.
TCTGTGTTAAAACCAACAGCATATTTTTCTGAATACTATTTTAAAAGAATTAAGCTGAAGCTCTTCTATTAACACTAGTGAACACTATTCATTTAAGTACCCTATAAAGAGAAGAGACAATGGACACTATCAGTGTATGAATAGTCTGCAAGTCTTACAAATTGCAGAAGCCCTGAAGAAAATTCATGTTCTGAAGGAGTGTGTGAAAAGTGACACATCAGGGAAGCATATTCCATTTTATGCTGCTAATGATGGATTATATTTTGTTTGCCAGCGATTCTGTGTTTTCATTTTTAGCAAGTATGCATCTGCTGCTTCAGCACTCCAAGGTACCAGCTTCAATTAGAGTAAAATTAAGATATTTATAATGTCTACTATGTTAATACAACAGGGGGAAAGGATAATATGGGTCAGTTCATATCTCAGTTAAATCAGAGATGTGGGGTTTTTAAAGGCAAACAATGTTTTTATTAAAACAAATATTACAAACATATCGAAGTCATGTGTGTCTCTGGTCATGTCAGAGGCTAGGTACCAGGGGTACAGTAGAATGTATTTATTCTACTACATTTGGTGCCAGACTGCCATTAATAAAAGGGATAACACCTTGAAACAAAGACATGTCATGTCTTCTCAGTTTTGGAGCTATCAGCATTTTTTGCAGTCCTAGTCTTGAAGAGCATTCATGAGAAATCAAGCAGTTCCGTGCCTCGTCCACATATGTGCTCGTGTTAATGGAAGATCTTTTTCCCCCTCTTTAATTCTAAGTCTTTGGTAGATTTTACTAGTGGATGAAATAATAGACAGTCATCAAAAAAATAGACAGTCCTCCATTAAAATATGTCTCTAGTCTGCACAATTCCCACCTGGGCTTAATGTCACTCAGCTTCCCACTCCTTTCACTGCTGTCCTTTCTTTCTCCCTCATCACACCCACACAGTCACAGACCCAAAGGACACCATCCTTAAACAACTAGGGGAACAGGGAACAAACATCCACTCATCACCTCTGAATCTTTCCTTCAGACTCATTGATATTCCAGCTATCTATGGTCAGTATCTTCACATCCTGATTTAGTAAAAAACAGACACTGCTTGTAAGTGAGCTCACTCTGTATAGATTGTTCTTTGAAGTCTGCATGATTAAACCTCAAACCCTGAGTGAAGCATCATAGATGTATGGAAACTGTATATCCAATTTAATACCCTCATGAAAAAGTTCCTTACATCTCTTTTGCTTCCTCAAAATGAGGTTTAACACACATTCAAATACACATTTCAGAATGATATCTCAAGTTCATGTATAATCCCTTATTGAAATCTTTCCCAGGAAAGTGTGCAAAAAATCCTGGAATTATATATACTCTACTATTAATATCATTATCAGTACCAGTACAGTCACCACAACTCTCAGTACACACAGAGCACACAGTTTGCTAAACTGTATGATTGAAGAAACCTTGCAGAGAAACTGCTAGAAAGGAAAAGCTAAACTTGGGAAGAGAGTATAACCTGAGTTGTCTTTTAGTGCATTAGAAGCTGATACAGATAAGTTCAGAAAAGAGGTGACTCCATCCAGTTTTCTGACTCACCAACCCATCATAAGAGAGTCATATGTTCAGTGTCTTATAAAAAAAACTCTTTAAGTGGTTAGAAATAATTTGATTTCCTTTGCATTCGCCATTATACTGGTTTTGTTGTCTCTCCTCAACTTCAAATACTACTAACTACCTCTAAGTACTTCTATTGGCAGGAATAACTATACATCAGAGATTGAGCCTGTCATCAAGGAACTCTAAAAATCAGGGATCTAATCAAGAATGAGGATTCTCTAGAAATTTCTCTCCTAACATTTAAACACTATGGGTGTTGAGCATCTCATACACTCATCAGTACCTAATGTAGTCAGGACCATGTCTAGCATAAAGTTTGCCACAGGATCTCTACTATCTCACAGGAATTCATCTCATTTACATAAAAAACAGAGACCCTGCTGTCTCTTCCTCTCCACTGCTACTTCAGAAAACCAGTGAAGAAATCATTAATAGGAACTATTTTTCTAAGACTAACTGATACAGGCGGGAAGTATGAAGAATGGAAATGTCACTCCTGATGGGCTCTTAGGAGATACACTCATCTGAGAGCCACCTAAACAGAATGTTAAGAGACCTTGAGCTTCTTCCAAATGACACCGTCAGCAGAATTACAGAGAAGCAATCCATACAAAGCCGGTGTTTAGCACACTCTAGAGCTTCAGAAAAGAAATTACTGTATGCCAGTCCTGAAACACATGTGAGAAGACACAAATCTTCTCTGCCACAGGCAGAATTGTACACAATTTATCAGTGGGTTAAAAAAACCTCTCTGACAACGGTGCAGGTGTTGTAAATTTCATAAACATGGCTTCTTAGCTAATCCTACTGCTATGAACTATGGCACAGTGGCTGAGCTAGTGAAGGTTTCCAGAAGAATGAGGGAAAGAAAAACAGTGCAAAAACTTTGGAGTCCGTACTAGATGAAAGTAAATAATGTACAGCCTGTAGCAATCAGCAATCAGACTCCCAGACCTGCAGCCCCCAGAAACCTGTTTAGAAAGGGGATATATTTAATTCCATAACTGTGTAATGGTAACAAGACAATGGCAAAATAGGTCATTTCTAACAGAAGGCACTAAATTTTCCCCAAGAACTGGGAAATATACAAGGAAGTGCTGAAGTTGTTTGAATTTCTTTCAATATATATTTAATGACTTACGTATTTTTTCAGACTTTAAGTTCTGTGCTTTAGGCAGACTTCAAAATACTTGCTATGAGGTATATGAGGTAATCATGCCTGTTTCATAGATTTTACCTTGAATTTGTGACTATTGAGTTCAACTCCATAGTAACATTATGGGACAGTAGGTTATTGTTTGGTTTGGTTTTGACTCTATGTGGTCACAAATTACCTTTTTATTTTAGTCATTATCTTCAGAGATTATCATAAAAAAGGTTCTTTTAAGGGACAGAAAATTGTTACAGGTTAAAATGTTTCACTCTTCTTTTGAGAGAGAGACAGAGACAGAGAGAGAGAGACAGAGAATGCAGATTAACACTGCACATTCATTTTGGAGGAATGTGTACTGCCACAAGAAAATGGCTCATTTTCTACTGTGCCATCCAGTCTTTGGTTCAGGAATTATATCATGTACCATGGACATGTTGCTTACTTTGGAGATTACTCCATTCTAAAGATTATTTTACCATAAACAGAAATAAAGCAGTTAGGAAATTTCCAGCATTTTTTCCAAACTGCCAAGGCAGAATCCCCTGATCTTAAAGGTCATTGGATGATGAAAGATTATGGAGCAAGAAAAAGCCAGGACAATGTACCCTGGCCTTAAAAGATACAAATCAGCAACAAATGGTCTCTACAACTTTTCAGAGAATGAACCAGTCTACCTACTGCCTCAAGCCCACAGAATAACAATGACTTACTGGTTTCTTTTGTCACTTTTACATCTTCTAAAATTCATATAATTTACCACAACTTTCCTCTTCCTTGTTTCACAAGCCATACAAGCTCAGTCAAAACAGTCAAATAAAGATAAAACAGAAGCATGTTTGTGACCTTGGAAGACACAGAAAATTATGCTGTCTGGGTTTTTTTCCTTTTTACATTTGCTGGCTACAATTAATTGTAGTAAGGAATACATTTAACATTAGATTTTGGAGGAACTTAAGTTTTGTTAATCTTCATGTTTTATTTCCTATTATAGGATTCCAGGCACTTTTGAGATGCTTGTTGGGGTTTGGGATTCTTCTCCCTTTTGTTTCTTTCTCTTAGGAATTTTTCCCCATTTTTGGTGCTAAGGAACAATAATAACTGGGTGTAGCACTGGGTCAGGCCGGCTAGGCCGAGGAGCCCAAAGGAGAGCCAAATAAAAGACCACACAGAGACAGCAAACGGAGAGGGCAAAAAGAGAGAGAGGGCAGAACCCTCTGCCTTTATTTATATGTTTTTACAAATCACCGTGGATTGGAGGTAGAAATGACCACCTCTCAATTCCATTTGTCAAAGCATCAATCTATCATATTTCTCCACCCAGTATAGCAAATTGATAAACAACACAGACAGTTAGCAAAACACAGATAGTTGTTAAGAAACCATGGCCATGTTTACAGAAGAATGTGTGAGAAAGTATTACAGTAAGGAGAAACACTGAGAAACTGCAAAACTCAGGACAACATCTCACCCTTTTACCATTAAAAAGAAAAAAAAAGAAAAAAGAAAATGAACAATGTTCAAGACAACAACTGGGTACTTAGGAAACACAAAAGAACTGACCCAGAGATGGGTGCGGCTAGCTAGTCACTTATCCGAGATTTCCTTGCGGAGCGGGCAGAGATACCGTGGGAATTGTGCCAGTGAAAAAGGGACTAAGCACAGCTCCTGGTCTTGGCATTCAGAGGGAAGAGAGCTGCAGTAGCTCCAGGGAGAACCCACTATCACTGCAGGCTTCTGTCTCCTGCTGTGTGCTTCTATCGTGAGTAGAGCTCTGCTCATAATAGCGGTCGTTGCACTGGGACCTCACGACCTGTTTCACCAGGACCTAACGCCCTGTTTCACCACACAAAGGACCCTCCACCATCTGCTCCAGTGTCGTGGGGGAACCCCGAGGCCCCTCCCCCTCCCATGGAGCCAGCCTCTCCCGGCTGTGGTTTGGGACCCAGTCCTGCCCACCCCTGCTGCACCTCTGCTACAGCTTTAGTGTTTTTGCTGCACAGTAGCCCTTTCACCCTCTGCCTGCCGGGACCTGCCGCAGTTCCAGCTACAGCTGCCAAGTTTCTGGTTCACCTCACCTACCAGTCTGGGATTTTGCTCATCCCTGCCTTCCCAGCTAGCTATTCCAAGGTTCCTGCTATAGCTCCTTTGCTATCCAAAGAGGGAATCACGACCAGCTGCCCTGGGGGCTCGTAGAGAAAGCCCCTTCTCCATCCCTTCCTGCCAGCTGCAACCACCATTGCGCAGGTGGCCAGTCCTGTGCCACAGCGCCCCCTGCAGCCAAGGGGAGTCATCGCACCCTCCCTGCCCACCAGGAGCACCAGCGCCCCTGCCGGCTGTGACCGTGACTGCAGCAAAGGGGAATTGCCAACAGAACAGGGAGAGACTGTTCATTGGTTTGTGGGGGTTTTTGATTGTTTTCTGTTCTTGTTTGTTGTGGTTACCATTGCTGTTGTTTGTCTGTTTTGTTATATATATATGTTAGTAAAGAACTGTTATTCCTTTTCTCATATCATTGCCTGAAAGCCCCTTAATTTCAAAACTATACTAATTCAGAGAAAAGGAGGTTACATTTCCTATTCTAAGGGAGGCTTCTGCCTTCCTTAGTAGATACCTGTCTTTGAAACCCAGGACAATGCTGTATACAACAATCCTGTAAAAATAAAGGTTCTTTAAGAAGAAGATGTGTTTCAAGGAAGAAGCAGATAACTGATACCTCTAAGCAAAATCCACAGAGGCCTGAAAATGAGCATCTAAAATCTGAATGGCATATGAGGCTACTGAGGTAATATCTTCTTTATAATGTCATTGCCTTGTTCCCCTTTGAGCTGAAATAAGAGGGGGAAAAAAGGAAGTGGCACATTTTGAAAGATTTTCTTATATTGCATTGGCAACTACCCTTTTCATTTAGCATATTTCATTGAAATTGTTAATATTGATTTTTTTTTCACACACAACCCAGTACAACAATCACTTGTGGAAGGCTTTGTTCATAATTGCAATGACTTCTGTATTGTACTAGAGAGGATGAATATTGATGTCACTGTTTTAAGAATTTATAATGTAATAAAACACTGTACTGTACAGCACAGACTGTCATTGTTCACCAGCCTCACACTGTTTGAACAATGCCTGTTAGAATACTTGCGTGATTTTCTTCCTAGTAAATGATATTTTTACAGGGACAACATCACTCTGTAAGCACATGTGTTTTTCTCTTTTGTGACATATGAACAGGAACATGAATAATTCCCTGCAGAATTAATTTTAGCTTTGCAGCAAGCTGCAGACTAATACCACAGTAAATAGAGAAATATGTGGAAAAAGCAATTAAACAACATTATTCTGGGATGGTTTTTGTACTTTCAGAGGTTTGCAAGTGATAAGTGTTGGCTTTAATTACAATATTTAGGTTCAATAGAGACAAATATCTGAAGCTATTTTAAGATATTACTACTGTGTATTACTAATTAATATTATTATTACTTACATAGAGTAAATTAGTTGCTTATCTCACTACTGGTGACAGAAGTAAGCAGCAAACAGCAACTAAATCCTGTGATTTTATGAATAATGATCATTCAACAGTATACAGATAAAAAATTTTAAAAATCAAGAGGTGTACAAGCCGTTTTGCATTTTCTTGATCAAAGTATGTGACTCATTGTTTGTGGATGGTGAAGAATGTTGTAGATGTTAATTAGCTGCTCTTCAAGAAAACCATGGAAAGAAAGGAAGGCATAATCTAAAAAGATTTAGGGCAAATCAGCATTCTCACAGAAAATGGAGAGCTGGACACAAGAGGCACAAGGAAGAGGAAAGACCTTCTAATTTTCTCATTCAGTCCAATCTCATGCAGGAAACAGAGCAAGAGAAGTTTGGGATTTATTTGCTAACAAAAAAGTGGAGCTCCCAATCTATAACTATACATCCTACATTTCCTTTCTTTTCAGGCCTTGGGCAATTGGAGTCCCAGATGTTTAATATTAGATTACTTTTTCTATTATTCAGGGTGACTGTATGTCTTGGTTGCAATGGAAGATGTAACCAAAAGTATGTATTCTACTACCATCTACATAAGGTGTTAAAATAGGTGGGGCAGTGTTCTTTATCTTCTCCATGACTCAACCCCGATAACACCCTCTGGGGAAGCAGAAGCCACTCTGTAGGGAGCCATCTCCATAAAGGGCCATCAAGGTCTCATAGAATGACTCATAGAAGTACATCATCCCATTGAGAGATGCCCTGCCCTGAGGGTGTGGCAGTGAGGTAGGGGAAATCCCCTAGCTGCCACGTTTTAACCCTGTCAATCATAGATTTTGTTCCACCTCAGTTATTTTAATATTCATCACACTGTATTACTATTCCAAAGTTTCTAGAAACTTCTGCTGTTCTGTAACGTTCATAGGTTAATGCAAATGTGTTCCGCCTTTGCCCAGAACTCATTGGAAAACTGTCATCCCATGTCATCTGTGATTTGATAAGAACCTGGACCCTCAGCTTATGACCACCCCTTCCCTTTCCCTATAAAACCCTGTGTAACGAACCCCTCGGGGTCTCTCTGATAGCCCGTATCCTGAAGAAGCAATAAAAGTCTGGGTACTGCTATCAAAGAGTCCATTCTCTCTTCTTTGCCTCTACCTGCTTCAATTAACATTGGGTACTCTGCCTCACGCTGCGGAGGCAAAACCTAGGTATGTAGATAAGCAAAAGGAGATAGTGCTCCTCCCAAGCGGCAAAACACTTAGCTGACCAAGGCGCTGGATAAAGCTTGTCCCGCAGAATCCCAGGCAGTTTTGTGGACCCCAGGAAGCGATACGAGGGGAGGAACCAAATATTCCTACCTATATATAATCTGAGACTTGGAACATCACAAGGGCTCTACCACTGGATTCCCAGAGGGCAAGAGCTCAATAACCACCACTGGACCTCCAGAAAAGGACCAGATCTTTCTACAGGATCAATGATTTGACAGAACCACATCCATCACTCCAACAGGACTGTAGCCACCATTCAGTTGGACTGCTACCACCACCCTGACCAACAGGGTATCAGGTCGTATTGTAACTTTGTCAGTTTAAGCCAGTATTTCTGTACTATTGTCTTTATTTTAATTTTCCTATTAAATTGTTGTCCTGACTTGGAATCTCCCACTGGTTTGCTTTCAAACTAGTATACTGTAGCAGCAAAACCCAGTGAAGAGGTAAAAGTCAGTTGTTTTGGAAAAACCATCTGGTATTCATGAAGCTGCCTTCTTAAATAGGACTATTCTCCCTCATACTAGTGAAAAGCATTTCACTAGTTTGACTTCAGCAGTTATCAGCCCCAGAGTAACATCAGGTCCGTGGTCTTGTAATATTACATTTCCAAATCTGTAATCACTGGAAAACACAACAGATGATGCTACTCAAGCTGTTCTTGTCCTAAAACATCTCAATTTATTACATCTTTCTTATATTATGTACAAGAGCAGGTAAATAGTGTGATTATTAGCAATTCCTATTGCACTTCAGGTATCCCTTTCTTAATTTATAATTGTCATCCTCAAGGGCTGCATCAGCTCTGTCCTGTTACAGAAGCACTGAAAACACCCTCACAGTCACAACTCCAACTTCCCATTCCTTCTGCATTCTGGACTGCTAGAGGAACTTCCATGGGACACCCTCACCACACCAAGAGGGAAATTGCCCTATGGCTTTCTCAAGTATCCACATATATGGTGTCTAAATGACAACTCTGAACTAATGCTTAAAATGTTAAAAGATATTTACATCAGAATATTACATTTCAAATGAATCACATCATTAACGCTACTACAAAGGCGATTTAGGTTATGGGAAGTTTTAGGGTTATAAATCTTCCTTGTAATTTGAGGCACAGGGTTTTGTGGGATGGATGGATGGAGGTTATAAGAAAATATTCACTGATCAAGAAATTAATATTTTGGTCCAGCTATCCTCCCAAGAAATTCAGTTAAAACATTTCCCTGCCAAAAAACAAACAGAAAAAAACACCCTAAAAAACTAAAACCTTTGCTAAGTACCATACATTTCCATACTAAATCTGAGTACACAAAAGCAAATATTTCATTTCTCTTTTAAATATGCTTCAGGGATCCTATACCATACATCTTATATTTTCTTAATAAGCAAAATGCAGGGTTTAATGTTAATGGTAAGGTTTTATCCCTCAGTATTATGCTCTGAAACTGTATACCTGAAAAATGTATGTCGATACATGTAAAGGTTTGTGTGAACAATCCTTATTAGATAATTGTTTTCTGTCATTATCATTGAGCCCAACTCATCAATAAAACCTAATTTCTATTTTTTTCAACAAAAGTTAAAGGGCAAAATAGTTTCTTATCAGTCACCACGATATTTATTTTCAACCATGCAGACTAGAAAATTATGCTAATAACAAAAGAGATATTTTTATGAATACCTTGAAAAAGCATTTTTAATGAAAAGCCGCAGATTTGCTAATGGCAAACTGAGACAGAGAGAAACTTCTTCCAGTCTGATTCTTCTCATGCACTGTTTCCATTTGTTTCATGAAAAATATTTTACAAGCCAGAAGCAAAGAGAAAATAAATGAGTTGATGTCTAATATTTAGTTGTAACTGCAATGATCATTTATACAGATGTTATTTCATTTCATTTGCCTAACAAGCAAGGGCTTATCTTCTTAAGAGCTTGTGAAGGAATCTTTTTGTCTTTTTTTAAAGGTCAAACACAAGTAAGATTGTATATTCAGTTACTCATCACTACTCTTCTGTAACATGGACAAATTCTTAAGTGCAACTAACAAACCATCTTTTTTATTTGAAAAAAAAAGATATTTTAGAGATTATTTTAAAATTAACCACTGTTAACTACTGTTACTGCCTACTGTTCCCCAAAATAGTCTCTCTTTTCAACATAAACAATGTTTCAGTATGATGGCGTTTTGGCTGTTCCATAGCTAAGGAATTGTAAATCCAGGTTTCTGGCCTCTTTTTCCAGGGTAAAGCACTGAGGACCCTCGGTATGTACACAGGCTAGACTGGCAAAGTGCAGTATTTTCAGACTTCCTATGGAAAGAAGAATTTTCAAGATAAAGGGGGGTGTTATGCGAAGGTCGTCACTAAGTGTGACAGATTACAGGTGTGTCTTCTTGCTCCTGGAAATTTTTTTCATAGACACCACAGTTGACATTGCCTTTTTCAAGCTCCATAAAATGTCTGAATTTTATCTCCCTGTATATCTTCATGTTTCACAAGCATTTTCATCTGGATTCATAAGCAAAGGCAGCAGAAAGAAATCTTGTATTTAGCATGGACTCCCATGAGTCTCCATAAGGATTAAGGATGCGCTGAGAGGAGCTGTTATTCAGTAATTCCGTATTTACTATTCCACTTTTTGTCAAATGTCAGGAAAAGATCGTAATCTGTCAAAAAAACTAAACTCAAATTCTTTTAAATTCTTCACACACACACACACACACAGAGATACATTGTAGTTCTGGAGGCCTATCAAAGCATGACATGACAAACCAAGCATAGGGGAAAACCCAGAGAATATTGCCTGGTACATTATCCTGTTCAGTGACAGAAATAATTCCATTTTACAGTTAATGATGTATAGTTTTCTGGATGAATTTTGGGATTATAACTACACTGCAGGCAGTAAAAATATACTTCTCTTTCTTCCTCCAAATTCTTAGTAAAATAGCAAGTTCAAATATGTTCACAGATATCCGTGTTTCTAATTGGATTCCTTCTAGGCCACCTACTCAAAACAACACAATTGAGATGCCTGCAGCAGCCACTTCATGTGTATATACTGTATAAATAGATCTGGGAGTTCAATAAAGAGCCAAATCACACAACAGGTTTCACAAACAGGAGCCTTCATTTGATAAAGGTGAAAAGGTCAATCCGCCAATTTCCAAATTGAAACACTAGAGGATAAGTGAATGAGATGACGACAGAAGGGAGCAGGTCAATTTTTGCTTTTTCTTTAGCTAGGTATTGGTTCTAAAATGTGTTAAATAAATGTAACAATACAAATTGCAGATGATTATATGCAACACTCACAGTAAATAAGATAGGATTATAACAGACAGTGGGTATAAAATGGACTAGAATGAGAAAAAATATACTGCTGCAGTAAAAAAAAAAAAAAGTCCAGTACAGTGAGAAGGCTCTGAAATCAAAAGTCTTTTAATAGCATTATGTTGTTTGAGCAGTTAAAATGGATTATGATCCCTTTGGGTAGGTGTATATTTTAGCATCCCACATTGTGTTAAAGAAGATAAAAATTCAAGAAGCAACTGCCTTCAAGAGAAAACCTTCAAACAGATTTTCTCTGCTGGCAAAATTACCACTTGTATTTTCCACTTTACAAAGAAATACAAAGCTGTGGGTTTGTATTAGAATAGATTTTTATTCATGCCAAGAGAACTAGATAGCTAGATAAATAGATTGCAGTAAACAAACACAAAAATTTTATGTACATGTACCTTAGTTGAATCAAAGGTTAAAAAAAAGCTACTGTTTGAGGTCTCTAAGAGTTAATAAATATAAAAGTTAAGATTTTCTGTCAAATTAGTTATGTGTTTGCCAAAGGAAGTGGTGCTATCTCTAGGTGTTATGCTGATTATCCTAGTACTTTAAATTCTCTCAGATCTCTGTTTAACAGCTTCCTCAGATGTTTCATGTTTAAGCAATCCCCTGATTTGCCATCTGGGGGGACTAGTCTGAGCTAGTTTATATCATCTCAGAAATTCAAGTTTAATTTTGTTGACCCTCCCAAAACAGAAACAGGAAGCAGGGGAACAGAGGGGCAGACAAATGGGTGAGGGGAGCAGGGGAAAAGACAAGGGAGGAGATAATTTGGAATCAAGATTTACAGATCCTTCAGTGTAATTCCTTGAAGATTGCTGCTAGCAAGGAGCTACATCATTTTCAGCCAATAGCAGAAGTTACCAGCCTATATAACACTACATGGAAGTAGGTATAATCAACCTGGCTTACCAGGTCTTCTTTTATGTCCATGGACCAGCATGTGTACTGCAAGATTTTCTTAGTTACACATAATTTAAAAACAAGACCCACAAGAGCTTTGTTTCCAAACATGGAAGTGCCAGCTCTTCTCAGTGAAACATATAAGACCTTTTTAAAGGGCAAATGTACTTTCCCCCTATTTACATTCTGGGAAATTGTCTAACCATGTAGTTGTACCTCTTACACAAGTTTAAAAATTACACCCTGCCATCTGCATTTTCACGGAGAACATTTTAAGCTGTGAAATCTTCTAAGAAACTGAAAACAGGATCTCAATACAAAAAAGGGTCAGATATTAGATTCAGATCCTGCCTACACATGCCATGGAGGTGGGAATCACCCTGGCTTTGTCTTGCTACTCAATTCCTGAGCAAAGGTTTTGCTCTAGGGAGTACTGAGTTGAGTCTGTGTAAGGAACATCAGTATCTCCAACAGACAGCACAGCACTGCAGGGCAGATAGATCAGGCTCCCCCCACCAGCCCACATCTTCTGAGGAGCGCTGAGGAGGAAGGGAAAGGCAAGGATATTTCTTTCAGTACAGTGGTTTAAGCAAATGGTATGTGGCCAATATGCCTCTTGCATTCATGGTCTGCAGTAAAGGGACCATATTGGTGCATGTAAAATTACTTTCACTTATAGAGGGAAAAAACATCCTAAAACCCCCTGTACTTATACCTTGTGAGTGGTATCCTTAGCATCCAAGGCAGATGGGCTCTGTTAGACAGAAGCAGTGAGGCCGTACAGTCTCCTAGGATGCTACGTGCAATGACATATCTACATTGTCTTCATCAGTCCACCCTTGCAAATGTCTCATGCATTTTTTTCCCTCTGCTTTATTAGGCAGTGTAATACATTTTTTTCTGCTTTCTCCTTTAAAATTCATCTTATTGCTTGCTAACCCTTCTAATAAAAAAAACCAAAAACAACCCTGTCATATTCTTTTCTCTTTCACATGAGTGTGGTATCCCTCCACTTCAGTTTTCGTTTCTCTCTGCAGCACCTAAATAATCTTTCTGTGCAGTCTCTGATGACACACTGGACACATGATGTCTGCCCTACAGGATCTTGGTCTCACAAAGTGAACTGAGCAGAAGGACAGGGAGCACCCACAACTGCAGGGGAAACCCTGCTCAGTCCCTAGAGCCTAGGAGGGCTTATGCACAGATTATTCAGTTGGACATTGTATGTATACACACACACAGGAAAAACCTGTGAAGTACTTAAAATACACTTAGGCAAGAAGACTCATCATATACTGAAATTTCCCAGCTCTTAATATAGTTCTTCTAAGTACTTGTACAATGGCAATCATCTAGGCTAATCAAACGGTCAAATTTGAGCTCATTTCCTAAAGATGATGAAAATTGTTGATCCCAAAGGATCCCTTCCTATTTTCAACACTTGTTCAAATTACAGATATGCTAAGGTGCCTCATAAATAGCTGCTTAATATTTTTAAGAGTGTGGGGGATTTTAAAGCTAATTTTGCTTTGCTGAAGCCTTCCAAAACTGTTTACACCTGTCAAGCTGTGGACATTCCATATTCTGATAGCTCTGCACTTGGTGCACTTTCCTCCAGTAGCACAAAGATTGTACTAGTCTCTCAATAACTTGGTTAAGGAGCTGTTTGCATTTTTTTTTCCAAAATTCTAATGCGAGGAATAGATTGGGAGAGTTTTTTCAGTCCATTAACATCATGAACTTGATCAAGAAAGAAAAAGTTAATTTCCTAATCAGGTGAAAATAGGATGGAGATACAACTTATTTTCTAAATAAAGAAAGTATTATGTATTTGGATGTTAAAATGGCTCATTCTTCTATTAGTACAACACTTAAGCTTTCAATGTTACTATTGCATTTACTCTGGATTCTGGCATACATAATAAGAGACCTAAAACCTTTAAAATGACTTGCTGTTGAACTGAATTGGCTTTTAAAACCATCAAAGCTATGTAAAGTGCAATGCAGTACAAGAAAACTAGGAAAATAGGATGGAAGTGCTGTGAAAAGAAACTGACGTGGTGCTCCTGCCATCTTGTGGCTCTGTTGCACAGAGTCCTAAGAACATAAACTCATTCATTTCTATACTTCAAATAAGTTTCAGTATTAGCTATCCTAATCCCTATCTGTGGCACAGGATTTCCAGTAATAGTAATGCACACATGAACAGTTCAGATAAAGCATAGCCAAGTATCAAAAAACACTACATATCAGGACAACATACCTGGAAAGAGAAAGACATTCTTTTTTTGTAGACCTCTTTACTTCTCCTCTGGGCTCCAGCCATGTTTTCCCAAAGGAAAGAAAAAGACTTTTTATTACATTTACAGAAACACAAGTATAATAAATATATACATTTACCTATATATAAAAGTATTTTAATGTATTTTTCTCCTAGAAATGAATACATTTGTACATATAAGTAGCATTCAAAATGTATGCATTTAAATATCTGTGATTCTTAGTTGGACCTGAAGATGCCAGCAGATAAAGTATATGGTCAGCCTTACTTCAATTTCACTTCTTCCTAAGAGAATCAAGATATATGGTTACTTCCCCCACAACTGCTGCTTCCAGGAGCTACCACATCAACTCAGACAACCTCACCTGAACATAAACCATTTAACTCAATTCAACAAACCATCATGTTTCTGTTCAGGTAGATTCAGTCTGAAATTAAATATTGACTTTTTTTTTCCCAATTGGAAAGCAGAACATTGCAATTGAAACCTAAGCACTGAAAATATCAATTTTGCAGACTTTGTTTTTTTCAGCTCATTGTGGCCACACTTGGTTTACATTAGAAAGCCTTAATCAGATCTAATAGAAAGCTACCAGCTGATCAATCAGTATGAACGGAAACTTCTGGCTTCTTTCATTTTACCTTGCAGCCCAAACACAGAAACTGGCAGTTTTTCTCTGTCCTGAGAACTTCAAGCCTGACCACATAAGATCAAGGCTTACATAGTTCAACTGCCACCAGTTCCACAGAGCTAATACACACACCCACACAAAATCTAGAAAGAAATTAGAGTCTGAGCAATGAGTGGACAGGTTCTTGGGGCCTCCCGATGACTTCTTGAAAAGAGCCCATGATACGGGAATTTAGCAGATAGTATCCTACAAAGAAGGCACATGTAATTCCTACTGCAGAGAAGGAGTGAAGTGTTTACCATTCATTCCATCCTGGCTATATCCTATGACAATATATTAAATGTTCTTAATTTTTATGTGAAAGAACTGGCACATTAGAGCACTGCCAAGACCACTCAGCTATAGATAACCCTCCCTCTTTCTGATGAAAAAGGAAAACTGTATTTGGAGAGAAAAGACTGAATCAGCATCTTCAGGAGACTAGAACTATTAATACCATACAGGCATTTTTACCATGGTAAAGAAATTACAGCTGTTCACTGAATATTCTTTGGTGCCAAGTGGCACAAATAGTTAGTTAGCAACTGTGGTAATTTCTCGTACATAGCTGGATGAGTGGTTAAAATGGAAAAACCCATTTGACTCTGGCTGTGTACAGGAGTGCTTTACCAACGGTGAAAACAGTCCCAGCATGTACTGACTCACGTGATTGGAAAATACGGATCAGACTCCCATTCCACCATCATTTTAACAAAGCAGCTGCCTGGGACTGGAAGACTTTTCTCCCTTTTTATAATCACTGTAACTGTGACTCAAAGGTGTAGTATCCCAGAAAAAAGTGACTGTGACACATGGTATCAGCAACCTGCTTTGCACTCAGAAGTGTTCAGTGTGCAAATGCATCTCACTTTGATCACCCAGTGCTTTATCATAGATAGATGAGAATATTTACTATATTATAACCCTCAGCATCCACAGATGATTGTTAGTAAAAACATATTGATGAGTCTTACTTTAAAAGTTTGTCTTGCCCAGGCAAAGAGATTTTTTTAGAGATTATAGATCGGTATCACGTGTAAAAGACTTCTGGAGGCCTGCTCAAAGCAGGGTGAACTGAAAGTCAGTCACTTAATTGAATTATGAACTACCTCCAAGGCTGGAGATTTCACAATCTCTTTAGAACATCTGCTCTAATACTTGAATACCCTTATTGCAGAAAAGAAATTCCTAATATCTCATTGAAGTTTCCTGTACTGCTCTTTATGCCCTTTATCTCTCAGCCCTTTGCTATTCAACTGAAATAAAAGCCTGGTTCCATCCTCCTTATACCTGATCATTCACTATCTGAAGGCAGAAATTAAAATCCCCCCATCTCAGCCTTCTCATCTCATCATAGAACAAAGCCAACACTCGGTACACAACATGCTCCAGCCCACTCTTCATTCCAACTGCCCACCACTGAACTTTCTCCAGAATGCCTATGTCTTTCTTGTACTGGGAAGCCCCAAATAGGCCACAGTAGTCCAGCCCAAATGCTGAACTGAAAGGAATGATCATGATCAGTTCTGTGAGTCTGCTGATTACACTTTTGCTGATAGAGTGGGTATAGGTGGTCCTTTCCTTCATTACACTTCACTCATTCATGTTCAACTTGTGAACTCCTTTCTTGCCAGTCAGAACCCCAGCCTCTGGATGAGGACTCCATCATTTCACCAATCTGACAAGGCCCCTCTGGATGTACTCACCCTATATTTTCAGTATCCTATCTATATTTCACCAGCTAGCTACCACGGCATATAGCAAGTTCTGGTTGGTATCTAAGGTTCCTGAAGTTGAGGAATCAGAGAAAAAACAATTTTTGTGCAGCCTTTCTGTCCCTGGAATATAAGTTCAGCTAGGAATTGTATCTTGAAACTTGATATTACTACTATCAAATATTCTTTACATATGCTGAAGAAAAAAAGAACTGATGATTATCAGAAAGATGCAGTTTTAAAGTCATTGTTCAAAAACATTTAGGTTAATATCAGGTGTCTTCAGGTTTCTGAAGAATAGCTTGCCTAAAATATTAGATAGGTAATAACAAGATCAACTGAAAGGGAGAGTTTTCAGGTGCTCTGAGAAACAGACTGATTTTTCCACTATAGAGTTATGTTTCCAGGCACTTTTATTTTTCTGAACGACTTTTTTTCTAGCTGAAGTCTTGTCTCCTCTTGTCCTGTTTATAAATTATTGCAGAAAATCGGAGCAGTATCAAGTGAGAGGTTGGTAAAAATAAATTAACTTCTTCAGTTATAAGAAAATAATTACTTTTCACCTTTATTTAAATCAAATATGCCGGAGGAAAAAAAGCTTTAACCATGAGTAAATACATTCTGCAGATGAGCTGGAATTGGATGAGCTATGATTATTGAAAACTGAATATATAATACATTACAGTGTGCTAGATCTCCATGTAACACACTGCATTGGTGGATGACCAGGCCAGAATACTGTGGCACTGAGTACCATGTACACAAGACAAAGACTGTCTCTGCCTTAAGCAAATATTATCTAGAATCAGGAAAAGAGAAAATTAAAGAGAGAAATGCTAAACAATTTCTAAGAACATGAAGATGAAAAAAATTCCAAAATTAGTAACATCTTAAAATAGTCTAGGTTCTCTATCAGTGACTCAAATTTCCAAGGTTGTTAGCGTAGAAACATA
>VYZT01030142.1:802-74021 GCA_013400735.1 Pomatostomus ruficeps | reverse complement strand
CAGCTTCTCAGCAAGTATATGTCAACACTCACTGTGAGTAATAGCAGTGCAAAGGCACATGCAGAGGAGTTTATAGCTGTATTAGTACCTCAGTGCTGCTCCTCCGTCACAGAAAACTGTGATAAATGTGAATCCAACACCATCACTTCTATAAAAATTTTCATATCCTGTGTGTAGGTTTCTTTATAAAGTCATAATCAGATGATTTTATACATCTGTGTCATGACATTTCAAGGAGCAGTTAGGCTTTACAGACTATTAATAATAATTTATTATCAAGGAAAGAATTTCAGTCTTCATATGCCTAAATCCATAGTGCTAGTAGGTTAGCACTTAGAAAGACACTGTGGGTAGCTTGGTCCCTATGGTAACTACATCAACATTTGATACAGATGTGATCATTTCAAGGTAATCAGGATGTTCATGTTTGCCACTTTGATTCTTTTAACAGCCTTTTTCCTTTCACGCCTGTTAACTGCATGAGCATGATTTCCTTTTGAGGATGCCATTTCAAGTGTATCCTAAATACAAAGGCACTGCTTCTTTGTTATCCTAAGAGTCACTAGAAACCTGTCAACTTCATGGCAGAGCAAGGATTATGTGATTGTCAGATCCAATAATTGCCTCCAAGAGTGGATATTTGGATAGTTGTTACCTTGGACTTGCTGTTCTTAAATTGTTCAATGAATTCCTACTCCTCCTAGCTTTAGGAACTCTGCCAAGCAGAGGAGGAAAATTTTTATGCTTCTTTGGATGTGTCAGCTACTAAAACATGTCCAGCAACAGCAACTACCAGGACTTTATACTCATCACAGTAATATGAACCAATCTTGTAATGGCTCAAGCAGGTTCCCAGCAGAGGCTCTGCTTCCCGTTAGCTTTATTAGATTTTTATACAAGTTTATTTTTCTGCGCTTACCTTTAGGACGAAAAGCACATTTTTTCTCAAGCTACTTTTGTTTCCTCAAGCTACTTTTGCCTTGACTCAGGAAATGCCTTTGAATTCATTTTGTCCTTGCTTGGGATGAAAAAATACACCTATATTGGTTTGTCAGAATTGGTTTTTCCTTACTTACTGAAAAACATTATATATAGAATACTGCTTTACTTTATTTATAGAACGTAAATAAAACAAAGTTGCTACTTTGTTAAACAGAGTGGCTTTCTTTTTGCTGGTTTTGATTTTTGGCTGTATCTTTCTTTTAAGGCAGAAAATACTGAAACTGCCTATTTGTTTCACCTCTATTTATTTTGACGTTGTTTAAAAATGTTTTTAAACACAATGTAACTAGTTCTCTATGGGCAATACCAGTAATTCTGACTCAAGTTAAATATTTATGTTTACATCAACAAAAATGTCATGAGGAATAAAATGCTAATAGATTTTAACAGATTTCTAGCATATTACTCTTTCCAGTCACCTCAGCTTGAAAAAAAGTCCTTGTAAATGCTGATCTTAAGGTGAAAAAAGTCCTTTGGCCTGCTGGCTTAAAAGATTAATTCTTTGGAAGTCATATCTCATCAGAGCAGCTCCATGCTCATGAGGAAGAAAGGTAGTTCATCATTTCACACAATTGAAGTGGGTACTATATGGACTTTATGACCTTTCTGTTTGTGCCTACTGATAACGTGCAATTTTGCATGGTAGGGCACAGTAATGTACCTGTTACACGTTGGAAAGAGGTACAAATACTTACATTATTGCTGTCTTAAGCAAATGTGAACAAAGCAGAAAGGAAGCAGAAATCACCAGCCCAAGCAAGGCAGAAGTCAAAGAATCCAATTATATATTTAGCAAACATGCTGATCTTTGCTCTTGTGAATAGGTCTGTGGTATGTGTTGTGCAGAAAACTGGCTTAATCTCCACTAAACCCAGTTGTTCTTAATCTCTGTTTGCTGGGCAGATGGGAGGAGAGCCAGCCATTGTATCCGTGGCTGTGTTCTGCAGCACTTGTGTTCCAAGAAACACAACCCATTTTATGTAATCCTGGGGTTTTGTCCCCGGCACTAACAAGCACCAGTTTCCTAAAACGTAGGTGTAAAAGGAAGTGCTCTTTTTTCTACATTAAGTATTACCCTAATTTTTTCAGGTGGGGAAAAATTTAGTTTGAAACCTAAAGCCTGAGCCTTAATAAATTCTTCCAAAGCTAGTAAACTTGTTGATTCTGACAAACTGACTTGCCCTTTGTGTTAGGAGCGCTCCCCTTCCAAAATGTGCCTAAGCTTCAAACTACACCACTTGTGTACCAGTACTGACCTTTGTCAGTGCAAATTTTAATTTGTCTGTTACCTGTATCCTGTGGGAATGGCAAGAGTGGTCAGCATTCTCTGTTACTATGCCACTCTTCATTATGGAAATGACTGATATTCTAGACATTGTAGGAGGGGGTTTTTGTTGTGTTAAATTAAGTCTCTTCTTTCTCTTGGTTGCTTTATTTAATGAAGTCTAACATCATTGGCTGGCTGCGAAAAGCACTGGAGACAGATAAAAAAGACTGGATAAAAGAAACTGAACCAGAAGCAGATCAAGATGGGTACTATCAGACTACACTCCCAGCTATTGTTTTTCAGGTATAAGACAACTTGGTTATTCTAGAAAATCTACAGAAGTTGTACATGGATTTGGGGGAATGGAGGAGGAAGCCAAACTTTCTGGAATGCTGTTGTTTCTATGTCTTTTGAAGTATAGTGGGGTTTTTTTCCCTGTTAGTTGGAGGGATTCTTTTTTTTGGAGGTTTTTATTTACCTTTTTTACTTCAATGCTTAAAGACTTAGTTATTTTTTATGAGTAGATTAGAAACATGTTTTTCCCAGCCTGTTGAGCTGATATTTGTATTTAGTGAGCTGCTTTTACTTAGGTCTCTTGATGTAAAGCTGTAGTATAAACCCACCAGATGAGATGTTTGTGACTTAATAGAACAGTTTTTGTTAATACCATTCTGAGTTAGGCTGTTTCTTGACGTGGTGCTGAGGTAGTTAGGCATGTATTTGTTACTATAAATTGTTCATTATACAGACACCTTAATACCAGAATAAAAAGTTACGTTGAAGGTTGAAATTGCTGCTGTTCTGAACACTACTTCAGTTAACATGAATGCTGTCCAAATGAAAACCAGAAAAGATAAGGCTGTTTCTAAGATACTGAAAAAACAAAAGCCAAAAAAATACCCAAACCTGCCCCTCCCTGTTGTTGGCAGTGGCAAGTTTTAAAAGTGATCTTTATCAACCAGAAAAATGTCAGCGTATTATGCTCACTTTCTAATTTGTCTTTACAAATATTGTGTAAGGTACCTTCAATGAAAGATACATTATCTCTTCTTCCTGCATTTGTTTCCCACTTCATTTTTTTCCAGTTTATACCAGGATTTTTGCTACATTCTTTCACATTTGTATTGGTGCCAATACAAATACAATTACTTCATCTAATCGTTTTCAGAAAGTGTGTGATGTCAAAGAAACTGGTGGCTGATTATTGGCTCTAGTGTCGTGCTGAGCAGGACTGCAGTGCTGAGCTTCATGTAACAGTGAAATTTTCAAAATCATCTTAGCATAAAAACAGCTCAATGTTTTCACCTGGTTTTGTACACTTCCCTTCTAGTTTCACTCCTCTCAAACACAGTTGCCTGTAAGTCACCCAGATCTTGTACCTGCTTGTACTTCTGAAGTTTTAGAGGCTCTTTACTTCACTATAAAGCCAAAGCACTAGTGAGTTAAAGAGATTAAGGACTCTTTTGCTGAAGAAAAAATGCAGCTGTTTTCAGTATCAGGAGAACACTGCAGTATGCTTTAATGGTTGTCAGTAATATATTAATTACATTTATAAAAAGAGTGGCTTTTGGCATAGCCAGTGGGCTTGTCTGGAAAAAAAACCCAAACAAACAACAAAAAGCATATGTAAAGCTGATGCTGGTGAGAGTCTCTAAGACTGCAAGATAGGAGTTCTGTCTTTGTTTTACCACTGATAAAGGCCTCTCTTTATAATTAAACCATTTTTGTTTTAGATGTTTGAGCAGAATCTTCAGGTGGCAGCTCAGATAAATGAAGATTTGAAAACAAAGGTACTCATTCTGTGTCTTCAGCAAATGAATTCGTTTCTAACCAGGTAACAAAATGTTTAAAATACAAACGCTTTATCCAACCTCTGGGTCTCTGTTCCTACAATTCCAATATTTGTTTTTTCTTTGGATGTTTCTTTATTGCTTTGTCTTTCTCCTATTGCATTCATGGCAGCCAAGCTTGTCTTCCATTTCCTTTTCTTCCTTTCTTCCCTTCCCCAGTTTCACTGCAGAAGTTCTGTGCTGGTGGGTGGCACTTTCAGTTCTTGTCTGCAAATGGCTCTTAATTTTTTGAGTCAGTTCCACTTTCTTTTATATCTCAAATTTATACCTCTTAAGGAAGACAGAAAACACCTCCTTGGCTGGATTCTGCCCAGAACAGGAAGCCTAAACATCACATGAGCAACACACTCTTTATAAAATACTTCTAAATACCTGGCAGACCCTTACGGAGCATTTGGTCCTATGGATGTATTTGAGTTATTACGGATTTGTGTCTGTTTAATGCCATTTCTTGTCTGTGTTACAGGTACAAAGATGAAGCACAGTTGTATAAAGAAGATCACCTTAAAAATCGTCAGTATCCTCAGTGCTATGTTCAGTACATGATTGCAGTCATCAACAACTGTCAAACCTTCAAGTAAGTCTGCATGCTCCTGCAGTACTGTGAGAACAACAGCTATGGATGCTTCAATTGTAACACTGCCTCTTCCCAGAGCCTTCTCGGCTGTATACAAAGAGGCTTTCAGTTAAGATAGCTGAGCTGACTAAACAAACACAACAGGTTTAAAGATAGTGCTGTTTTAAGAGGCAGGTATTGTGACTGCTCTTGCCTTTGACAAGCCAAGCCATTGCCCTTCACCAGTGAAAAACCACTTGTTATTCCAAGAATTTCGTTGCCAAAGAAACATTTATCTTCGGCTTCCAGAATTTAAAAAGATCATTTCAGTTAGTTAGTCCGGGTCCTGCCATCTTCTCTTTCATTGGATCTCTCACAGATCACCTTCAGGCAGTGTGATCAAGGTGAACTGAACTGGAGAAAAGTAAAGGCAGACCTTCTGTTAAGAGCATCAGAACGTGGCTCATGTTTCACTGATGAGCAGTCCAACTTCGTGTTCATCATATCTGCTGCCATTCGTGCATCTACAAATCAACAGCAGTTTGCTACCAATGCACAAGCAATGCACTGACCACTCCAAAATCACACTGGAGAGTAAATCAAGGTTTTCAAAGCCAGCAGCAGGCATTGTTTCCCCTTGCAAAAATAACTATCTGCTGTGTCTTCTTCTGTGTATGTACTCCAAAAATTGAATAGCAGTGCAATTGTGCATCACTGGGTGATGAAAAGCTTTTTTTTTTTTGTCACAGAGAATCTATCATCAGTCTGAAAAGAAAATACTTGAAAAGTGACATGGAAGACACGTTGTCAATCAGTCATGCAAACATGGATGCAACTTTAGACATCATTGCTAAAGAAGGATGCTCTAGCCTGCTAGATGAAGTCTTCATGGATTTAGAGGTTAGAATTTTTTGCCTCAAAAAACCCAGAAGTATTATTTAGAAAGAAAAAATAATTGAGAATGAAATACTTGTGGAGCCTTTTGATTGCTAAACATATAAAATACGTGGTTTATCTATATTGCCTAGCAAAATGTCAGTAAACATTAGTATTGTTCTTCACTGGTACAGTTTGCATGTAGGAGACTGGAAGGTTGCTTAATTAGTTTCATGAGATGACTTCAGGCAGTTGCTTTGTATATAATTAATATTTTGTAGCAGATGTACTTATACTTAGTTGAAAGAATTATTATTGCTGCTGTTGTCATCGCAGGTTCACCTCTAATTAAGATATTTAATTGATTCTACCAGTGGACCCTTTCTGACTGATAGATTTCCATTCTAGTTTCTTGTATAGAATCCCTCAAGGAAAAAAATACTATTATAAAGAAATCAGGAGTATGGGGAGGGAAGCAGGAAAATTAGAGAAACAGAATAAAGTGGTGAAGAGAGATGCTCTGGGATTTGTTAGATTTGTAATAAAATTTTGAACTCATGTAAACACCTTGAATGGCTCGCATGAGGAAGGATGTGAGAGCAGCATAGTTTAGCAATTGACAACACTTAAAATTGTCTCCCATTTTTTAGTAACTGCACTGATCTGATGAAACTGTCAAAAACCCGATCTGATCTCTGTTTGTTACCTTCTCAGCCACATCTGAATGAGCTGATGACGAAGAAGTGGTTGATGGGGTCTAATGCAGTGGGGACTATCTGTGTCACTGTAGAGGATTATTTCAATGACTTCGCAAAAATTAAAAAGCCTTACAAGAAGGTAGGTGCAAAATATTCACTGATACTTTGCTAATGTACTCTGAGCATCCCGTTGATTTGTAATTTCTGAACACCGCATGGAATTCGGAATTGGAATGCAGAAACTGGAATTGATTCATCACTGGAAATGAAAAAATGTTCATTGTCATACTGCAGAAGTCTGAAACTACTTTTTTTTTTTGTTCACAGCCATATAATGCTGACAAAAGACAGATCTAAGCTGCAGTATTTAGTCCAGGAAATTTCTTGGCATTTTAGTTCTTGGCATGTTACTAGATATTCTTACGAGTTTGTACTTTTCTACCTCTCCTCAAAAGTTTGTAGTCAGATAAAGTCAGCTCTTCTGAAACTAGTTTTGCTGTTCTGCAATTACTTTTTTTAGTAAATGCATATTAAGTAATTCCTAGGTTTAATATATACAGTGAAGCATAGTGAATTTGGTGCCATAAGGATTAACAAACACACAGCTATGTTAAAGTGCTCTTACAACAGCAAATGTGCTGCGTTAGGGGTTTTCTTTTCCCTGTGGTCTGTCAAGGGATATCTTGATTTCTGTATTGGTAGAAGCAAGTACAATAATGTGGAAGATTAAAGGCAGGTTCGTGTGATAAGAAAGTGTTAAGTGATTCTCTAACACTTAGGAACTTAATAGAAGCTAGCAAGATCCATTTTTAGGTGATGTCTTTGAACAAAGTCTTACTAAGTAGAAGGGCTTAAAAGAGTCTCCAAATCCTACACTTACTCTTTCTTACCTTAATTCTCAAAGTGATAAGGGAACTGCTCAGAGTTTCTCTGGTGACCTCTTAACCTTCAGTATTTGCAGATTCTGGAGGCCTTATTATGTAAGTATATGTATTTTCAGTCCAGAAAAAGTGCACAAAATATGTTAGGTCAGTCCCAGAATTAGTCTGTATCCATGGAACAGCTTTCTTTTCCAGATTTAGTGTGTTACTGTGAGGTACAAGTGCTTGGCATGAGTTTTGAAGTGTTAATACCAATCTCTGCAATCACATGTTTCATCATGCAGCATTTATTGCCACCTTGTGGGGACGAAGATAACAAGCAGAATTTTTGGCATTTGTCATATCTGCTTTTCCACTATCTCCCAGCACAAAAAAATCTCTCATAAAGATGCCATATGTTCTAGCACAGACTGGACCATGCCTTTGTTTCCCTGATTTGTGATGGGATTTTTTCTGGTTTTAAAATATTCTTGGATAACCCTGTTTTGAAAATACAGTTTTTAAAAGCCACACGAACGAAGCACCTCCAAGAAGGCTGTAGCCCAATGGGAAGGACACAGTTCTGAACACAGGTACTGTGTGTGCTCTGCCACAGCACTGCTGGCTCTTGTGGAGTGTTCTCAGTTGTAGCAGAGCTGTTCCTCAGTTCCTTTCCAGCGGGATGGGCCGTACTTGTCAGCCCCCCACGCTCTGTTCTGTGCAGTTCGTTTTCCTTTGTGTAACTGGCATCAATTCCACCAGTGCAAGAGAAGCCATCCCTGAGCAACCACCTAACTCTGGTATTTCTGCAGTCTTGAGAGCAGAACTTGAAACTGTATTTTCTGTGTTTTGGATGAGGGTTGTGACTTTCAGTACTTGCAGTCTGTTGTTTTCTCCCTTGTTTTCTTTTTCCCCCACTTTTCTCTCTTTCCTGAAACCTTTTTTCAAAATTTTGACTGAAGAACATTTTGATTGAAACTGAAATTTGATACATACTGCTAATAAAACATGATAAAAACTTTGTGACTACCTGTTATGCCAGCTTTTTCTTAATTCTAAGTAAATTTGCCAGCATGTTTAGGGGAAGAAAAGAAAGCCTGAGGACATATGGGATTTAAGGACTACCCTTACATTGCTGTTGAAAAATAAGCATGTCGAGATTTTGGGGTTTTAGTTTTGTTCTTTATTTCCAAACCTCGGCAGTACTGTTGCACCAACATCAGGTGCTTCACCCAGGTACCAGTAGATATTTCCTATAAAGAGGCAAGTGCAGAACAGCAGATCAGTCAAGGAAGATCTGAGAAAGTGTTTTCTCTTTGGTGCTCCTCAAAAAACTCAGACATGTCATTAAGGATATCTTGGGTTTGTTGTTTCTTGTAATTGGTACATCGTTAGGGAAGAGAACATTTAAATTTCTGCCAGCACTGTGAAAATCTAAAACCACTCAATCCGTATTATTAGCTGGATGCTGGTGATTAAGTGCAAATACACAGTTCAAAGCCTAAAAATAATGGCTCCATCTGCAGGTATCACTGGCATAATCCACCACCTTTTCCATTTCTTTCAGACCATGACTCTTGAGGCCCATCGGCGAGTAGTAGTGGAATACATCCGAGCAATCATGTTAAAACGTATCTCTTTCAAGAACGCAGAAGAGAGAAAAGAGGGTGCAGAAAGAATGATCAAAGAAGCAGAACAGTTCCGATTTTTGTTTAAGAAGCTTGCAGCTGTAAGTGTTTGCGTTGGGTAGTGCTGTTAACCTGGTAATTTAGAATAACGTTTACTGCTTGGGGGAAATGGCTAGGGTTAGATCTCCATGTCTTCAAAATACTGAGTGACTTGGGAATATCAAAGATGCCAGCTGAGGGCACAGATGGAATTTCTGAACACACAGGCCGGCTACTAAAATTCCGGAGCACCAGTTTCTACTGCTTTGTGTTTATACAGCTCTCTGCAGCTGAATATTTGAATGGCCTCAGAGAGATAGGTATCCTGAATTCGTAGTAAGTGAAAGAAAACAGAAGTTTAAAAAAAAATAATTTAAAAATCTGTCTTTGCTTTTCCTGGCCAAAAGAAAGGCTGATCTGTCATCAAACAGATGCCATTACTTATTACTTAAGGAGCATGCAGTGTGTTCATTGGGATCAATAAGACAAGTATATTGACCCCATTTAAAGTGCAGTCAAAATAGAAAAGACGGGGTAAAAAAGGTATTTGACAACCAATGTACAAGACAGGCCTAAAATTTTTAACCTCATAAGGAACAGGAATCTTCAAAAAAGCTCCTGGGGCCAACACATGACAAAATGCAAAAAGAATGCACAGAAAGATAAAGCCTGAAGAACCGGGGGAGTTGATGGAAGAGGTTGCGGAATAAATGAAACAAACCATATCAGATTGGCAGAACCAGATAACCTCGAACTAAGAATATTAAATAGTTTAAATAGATCCAGTTCAATTGATCAGTTGTTGAAAGCTGCCTTGGTGGCCAGATGACTTGCAGGAGTCTAATGCAGGGCCAGTTTTGAAGAAGTGTTTCAGAAGAGACCTGGTTATTCCTAATGTTATTCCTAATGTTTTATGCTGGTGGATTACCCAGAGTTAAAGACTGGAATGTATCACCATGTGGATAAATACAACATATTGTTTGTAGGACATGAGTTTCTTCACTGATATTCTCAGGGTAGGTCTCTCTGGATGAAGAACAGGGAAAGAGAAAAGGATTATGGTGACAAAGCACAAATATTCTGGGGTTTTTAGTGTCTGGAAATCCATCTCTTTTGGAAATTCAAGAGCATTGTCAGACAAAATATTAATTAAAGGATTGTTTGTAGATTTGAGGGGTATTGCTATTGGTTTGGGGCGTTTATAGTATTTTTTGTTTACTTTTGCAGGGCTCTGGAGAGGACACGGAAGGACTCTGTGACATCATTGAAGCCATTGCAGAGGTTATGAAGCTGACTGATCCTTCACTGCTCTATCTGGAAGTTTCAACTTTAGTCAGTAAATACCCAGATATCAGGTAATTCTCTTTGCCTTCAAATCTGATTAGATAGATAGACAGACATAATCTGTCTATCTGTCTATCTGATAGATAGACAACATAATTTCTTTGTGGGTTTGGTCATGTTTTGAAATTTTAAAACAGTGTGAAAATGTGTTCATCTTTTTCATAATTTAGAATGTAACCCACCACTTTCTTGTGGAAAATTATGCTAACCTGCAGTATATGTGAACTGGACGAGGAGTTACATCTCCTTAAGTATTCCAGAGGAATACTTAAGATACTTCAGTTCTCTGTTTTGGGCGGATAAAACAGGTTCTAGAGTCCTAAAAGCAGCCAAAACAGTGCTTTATACTTAGCAGGAAAAACCAGTTCTGAGTAGAGATCTGATGAAGAATAAAAAGTGCCTGCTGAAACTGAGTGAAAGGATTGCCAATTAAGTGCTGTTTCTGACAAAATCTTCCTTGTGCAAAGCCTCTTAATGCCAGTTTTACCCTTTTCCTTTGGCAGGGATGACCACATTGCAGCTTTGCTGACAGTGAGAGGTGATGCCAGCAGAGATATGAAGCAGACTATCATTGAGACTTTGGATCAAGGTCCAAGCCAACCGAATCCAAACTATGTGCCAATTTTTAAAGAAATTACAGTTCCTACTCTCACTGTGCCAAAACTTCTTAAGTAATTGACAGCTCTGTGTTTGTGTGTCATTACTGCTCTGGGATCAACACGTTTGAAATATTTGTGGGCAAATTTGGCAGTGCTATTTTGAATTAAGTTCAATATATATTGATATTTGCTAGGCATGTTTCTTTCTAAAGATGTGTGTGTGAAGAAATGCAAGATTTCTGAAGGAAGAAGGATTAAAGGTTATGTTTGAAGAACGAAGGTTTTAATGGCATGGGGGTTTTTTTTCTGACCCATTTGTTACAGCTTGTTTTGCTGTCAGCAAATACATTTTTCTTGTGGAATATGTTTGCACAGTGCACTGCAATGCTATATAAAGATATTTATACCAAAACCTGCAGAGCTGTATTAGTGCTGGATATACTAACATACATCACTTACAAACCTAAGCAGATTCCTTTAGAACTGTCTTTATATGGCACTGCATTGAGTGTTAATGTCAATCCACTTCCACATTATATTTTGTGTATGTACTTACTTTGGTGTAAAATAGTTTATTGCAGAAAACTTAATTATGAAATCAGTTTCCTGGCTTAAAGGACTGAATGAAATTGCTACAGTGCAATTTGATTATAGGTTGAATAAATAAATAAAGACATAAGGTACAATTTTTTTTTCACTGATTTACTAAAAACAGCACATAAAGAACACCAGTTCAATAAAATGTTAACCACTACTATGTTCAGCTATGATTCTTTGCATCCTTGTAGATTTACAGAGCATGTAAATCTTTTTTGTTGTTAAGTGTGAATAAAAATTGGATTTAATAGTTTTCTGAAAACACAAGACACCGGGTTTTATTTCCACAGTAGTTTCAGATTAATCTAATTATAAATACTACTAGACAATCGTGGATTCAAAATTCCCTGAAGAAGGACACAGTTAAGGCATTATCTGTTAGTGCCTGACCAGAGCTGTCAGAGGTAAGCGCAAGGAAGACACGAGCGCACGCTGCTTAAATTAACATTCTGGAGTTTGTGTATGTAACTCCTTTGGCCTGTGCCACCCAGGCCTTGTGCAGTTCCAGCCCGTACCCCAACTCCTCCGAACCCGACGAGAGACGTACAAGGTCAGCAGTCTGCACAAGGGATGGAACTGAGATTGTGACCTTCTTCAGTGACAGGGACAGTGTGTCCTCAGGGCTGGGGATGGTTTTGTGGAGCGTCATCTGGCTCTCTCTGTCCTTGAGGGATGTTAGCACAGGAGCTCCCTGGGTCCCACGAGGCCGTAAACTCTGCCTAGAAATTGTAGGTACAGGGGGTGGAATTTGACTCTTTTTCAGAGGTTGCGTTCAGCCCTCAGCAAAGAATTCAGCTAAAAAGTAGTGAGGGGATGCTAATTCGGCTTGTATTAGAATTCCATTCTGTGCCTGAAATTCTTTTCCTGTGTGCTTTAATCCTCACTTTGTTTTTCGCTATCCCTTGGTTCTCTCAGCGGGGTGCAGAGGTATCTCGTGGGGGTTAAACTCAGGCTCTTTCCCGTCCTGGCCACGCCAGCTCCCCTGGGTGGGGACGCCGCAGGGACCCGTCACAGGGCGGAACCTTCACCATGGAGGGTGGTGGCTCGGGGCGGGGCAGAGCCGCCCGTCCCCACGGAAAGGGTTAAAAGCACCGTGCCTAGGCGTCCTTGGGTAAGAGTAAGACACACTGTAACCAAAATAGAAGCAAATATTAGCCCTGAGCTAAAGACGCAGGATGAAACTTGGCAAGAAACAGGGAACAAAACTTGCAAAGATTGAAGGACAAAGCTTGCTAAAAGCAGCAAGGAAATCGCTGAAACGGCTAACAAGAGACTGCGCGTGCCTGGAGGAGAAAGGTGAAAAGGGCAGAGCGAGGAAGACGCGGAGCCTTCCTCACTGCGATCACCGGGGTGCGCTGCGCCGACGCGGAGCCTTCCTCACTGCGATCACCGGGGTGCGCTGCGCCTGCGCTTCGCGTCTGCTAATGATACTCATGAGTTTGAAGAAATAGTTTGCATAACCACACCTTTTCTAAGGTAAACCGTGAATACGCATGAAATTTAACACTATCCCGTAATCTGCTGTGTACCTGTGTGTGCGTGTTAGGAGGAGGAGCGATCCCCCGCGCACCCGGGGCGCTGGATAAAGCAAATACGCGCTTCTCGGGCTTGGTGATTTACCAAAATATGGGTATAGATCTAATATCGATACCCAACGGAGACGGACAATAACTCTCTAACAACGAAGTTAGAAAGTGTATGCTTTATTACGGCCGGACCTGCATCGAGATCGTTTCCCAATATGCAGGTAAAGTCACAAAGCATTACAAGGTCTATTTACAGAAAATTCAACATAAATGCATATTCATACCATTGCCACCACCCACTCCCCGCTTCGTATGGTAATTACCTGATAACTAGTTAAGCATGCGCAAACAGCTCTCTTCTAATGGGTCTGGGGGCTTATGAATTTGGGGAGGGGGTTTGAAGAGGAAGTAAACTGTCTCTCCTTCGCTTTCACCCAGCTACTTTCTGGGTCACTTTAACTAGTGGCAGCTCTGGGAATCATCCAAATTCTTTCCCAAGATTTAAGTGGGAAGATGACCTTCTTAGTTTTAAATCATCCAGATAAGTGCAGCTGTACAAGGTGATCGATCACTACTACCCCCAGCCCCGTCAATTAGTCTTTGTAAATCATCCAGGTAAGTGCAGCTGTACAAGGTGATCAATCACTACTACTCCCCAGCCCCGTCAATTAGTTCCAGCTGTTGCTTGCTTTGCCTACTCCCACTAAAGCCCTAGTGTTTCTCTATTTTTTAAATTCAATTTCTAAATTCTATGTTTCAGTATAAACCTGTGGAAAAGTTTTGAAAGTTTTAAAAGTTTGGGTTTGGTTTTTTTTTTAAAAGCGGAAGGATACACCTACCCTCAGATGAGCGGAGGGTACCTGGAACGCTAGTTNTACCAGCACCGGCCCAACGGCGGCGGCGCCCCCCTGCCCGACCCCTCCTTCCTGTGGAGCGTGTTCCAGAGGTGAGCCCCTCCGCCGCCAGCCGGCTGCTCCGGGAATCCGGGCACCGGCCCGGGGCATCCAGCGCGGAGCTTGCCTGCTTGGCAGCGCTGTGAACGTCGCGGTGGGTTCCCTGCGGGAGGAATCTGTAAGGAAGGGTTGAGGAGGAATAAATGCGGCTGTACTTTATAGCAAGGGTAAAGGGGATTGATGGGAGCGAGAAGGTAACCTTGAAAGCGCTGGAGTAATTTTTAAGCTGAGTTTGCAGAAAGGATGGCTGCAGGGTCAATGTAGCAGTACAGGAAAGGCTTGTGAAAAGGAATCTGGTAAATGTCAATGGAAGGCATTAAAGCTGCCAGCGAAAAGGTATGGCTGCAACAGGGGACGTTTAGGTTGGATATCAGGAGGAATTCCTTCACAGCAAGGGTGATTGGACATTGGAATGGGCTGCCCAGGGAGGTGGTGGAGTCACCGTCCCTGGAGGTGCTTAAGGAAAGACAGGACGTGGCACTCAGTGCCATGGTCTGGTTGACGTGGTGGTGTTGGGTCATAGACTGGACTTGATGGTCTCAGAGGTCTTTTCCAACCTAAATGACTCTGTGAAATATTCTCTTGAACTCACCTGGAGCAGAGGGACCTGCAAGGGAGCTAGCAAGCCAGTGCTAAACAAACACACTGGCAAGATCGTATCAGCAAAGAAGCCAAAGGAGATTTCCCAATTATGTCACGTTGAGGAAACTGGGGAGGTGCCTACATTGGATCCATTTTTATGGGAGATGAGTCAAGATAGATCCTCTGACACAAGCAGTAGGAAGAAGAGGTTAAACAGTGGACAAACAGTACTAAGTTTCTAAAACTGGCTGGTATTGACAGAGTGACTCAGGAATGCAGCAGCTTACCTACCCAGCCTGCTGTGAAACAACTTCCTCTGAGGACTCAGCAGAGGCATACATGAAGCCATTTCTCTTTTTAAAGGGTCCGAAAAGAAACAGAGCAACAACTCCGACTTTTGCACCAGGAAAACCAGTAAAAATAATTTTAAATAATGTAGTTAGTCAGGAGAGTTGCATGGCTTTTGTTGAAAGTATTTCTGTCTGGCAGACTACTGTATAAATCCTGGAATGTGTTTAGTAAGGATTGGATATGGATATGATGGCTAGAATTTGACCAATTCATAGAATCTGTATGGTTTCCAAAAATACTCTCAACAGTATCAAAAGGCTCTTAAAGAATCAGTAAACATGGAATGAATGGAAGCGTTCTTCAGTGGATGGAAAACTGACTGAAGGGGGTGTGTGTGTGGTCATCCACTGACAGATGGAGCTCTCCTGGGATCTTTATGTAATCTGTTCAGGAGCAGCTGCAGGGAAAGAGAGTAGGTTTAAATTGGATGGTGGGAAGAAGTTCTTTACTGTGGGGGTGGTGAGGCACTGGAACAGGTCGCCCAGAGAAGCTGTGGCTGACCCATCCCTGGAAGTGCTCAAGGCCAGGCTGGGTGGAGCTCTGAGCCATCTGGTGTAGTTGAAGGTATCCCTGCCCACAGCAAAGGGGTTGGAACTTGATGATCTTTAAGGTCACTTTCATTTCAACCCAAACTATTCTGTGGTTCTGTGAAAAGAGGGTGAATGGTCAGGTGAGGTTTGCTGACTCCTGCAGTAACTGAGGGCTGTGGAAGGTTGCAGGAGCACCTTACAGTCCTGAATTGCTGGGCTCTATCAGCCTGTCATGGCCAGGCCATGATCCCCGTATAACACGTGATCGCTGCACGTCAGGTGGAATCCAGAGCAGTAACCTGATGTCCATGAGGAAAACCTGTTTTAATTTTGCTTCATTTTGTTTATAAAAGGAATGTGCTGACTGATGATGCTCAGGAGCAAGATAAGTAGGTCATAACACATTTTCATGAAAATATCAGCTCAGCATTTGGTAGCAGCTCATAAAAGGTAAAAAGTGTTCACAATACTAACAAGAGAAACAGAATAAAAAAGGGGAATATCTTTTTGTAATGAAAATCTTTGCAACTTACGCTTGCAATTTTAGTGTTGCATGCAGGTTACATAATTCTTGGGAATGGGGAAGGAAGCAACAGAATGAACTGAAAGTGTTTAGAAAAAGACAACAAGGACTAAAGGAAAAGAAAATCAGCTTCTGCGAACAGGGATCAACTGAGCAGGACTCTGCTTTGGACTGGCAGTAAATGAGGGGAAATAAAAACTGTCAGTCCAAGGGGAACATCCGTGTATGAAATGGAGGGAAGTCCCCACCACTTTTAGATACCCTTCTAAAGAGGGCATGATCGTTCTTTATTTGGGCAGAAATTACTTAATTCATTAATTTTAGCATAGAACTTGAATCTTTAAGACAATAGACTGTGAGGGCTCAATAGAAGCTAGAACCTGCCTGTGCTTTGTCCTCTCTGTACCCCTTTGAAAGGGGTGAAGGCCCTGCAGTCGATGGAGTCTTTCAGTACTTCGGTCACATTAGTGACTTCCTCTTCATTGCCAACATGTGAGGGGATCTGGGTGACAAACCTGTTGCTCCAGTTTGGGAAACAAACAGCTTACTGCTGTGACATTAGGGATTTTGTGGATTGAACCAGCCTGTGTGCTCTGCAGTTCTCTTAAACAGAAATAAATAAAAACACTTCTTTGTGCAGAGCATGCCCAAACTTTCGTTGTCAGTGTGTGTTTCTGTGCATCTCTTCACTCGTGAGTAAGTCTTGCAGTTTTCTTCGGAGCTTTTGTCATGTGCCAGTGACTTTTCAGGAAAAGATGAATCTCATCTGGTGACTAAGAACCAGAATGTCGAAGTCTTCAGTAAGTGGAACCTGTTAATTTTGGCCATTTAAAGCTTACCACCCTCTTTTTTTTTCCCCCAGAGTTGATAAAGACAGGAGTGGAATAATATCTGATAATGAACTTCAGCAGGCATTATCCAATGGTAAGTCTGTAAATGTGCAGTGAGGTAGTTCACTGTAAACCCCATGTTGAATTTCTTGTGAGTAGTTACTTGGTGCCCTCATTCTTTGCGTGGAGGAGGGTGGGAAGATTTCCTACCACTGATTAATACTATTTAATCTACAGCAAAAGGCTGGGGAGGGAAAAAAACCAGACAATTCTCCTGATTTTTTGTTTGTTTGAAAGCTGTTTACAACCAGCCTTTTCACTGCACAGAATTTATTTTTTAAACAGTATGGTGCAGGAAATAAAGTATGTTTGTGGTTTTTCCTAAGAGAGTAGAAAGATGCACTCTAGATCTAGTATTAAAACTTTCTGGTAGTCTGTCAGTTCCTTGTGGTAATACTCAAAGAATAATAGGGTATTGTCAAATAACTCATGGAAACAAAAAATGAAACATTTTTCTAGTAGGCTGTGTTTATTTTCCTCCCATGACTCAGGGTGGGTAGGGTTGTCCTCTGTGGTTTTTTTTCC
Source organism: Pomatostomus ruficeps (assembly GCA_013400735.1). Lineage (NCBI taxonomy): Eukaryota > Metazoa > Chordata > Aves > Passeriformes > Timaliidae > Pomatostomus > Pomatostomus ruficeps. The sequence continues at coordinate 56,825 of VYZT01030142.1, read as the reverse complement.
ATTTGGAAATCTGAAAAAAGGCATATTTAGGCTGTTTGTCCACCTTTGAGTCCATACCAAGCTCCCCTTCTCCTAAAGTTTATTACTTTATCATTCCTTTGCTTTGTGACTGAGAAGGGCTTAAACTGATGTTGTGAGCTGAAGGCCCCTTTTTGTCAGTAATTGCCTGACTTGAAATTATTTTATAAGGCTCTATTCAGTAAAATTGCAGTCTTGTAACTGAACTGGATTTACTAGAATACGTATTTAATAACATATCTGATAAATTAAAAGCAAGGTGTTGTGGCTGCCAGACCTGATCCACACTTATAATTTTGAATAAAATCTTTAGCAAAAACTAAGTTAAATTAAGTCACCATTTTCATTTTTATTACAGTACTGTTTAGAACTGTGAGAACCTGTCATTTTAAATGTTACCTGCCATTTTAAATTCTGTATATTTTAAATATCTTCTCATATGAACCTGCCATTTTTTATTTTATGTACTTTAAACATCTCCTCATATGATTGGATTTAAGGGTAATAGGCAGTGATGACTATCTGAGCTCTTTTCTTTCCTTATTTACAGTGTAGATTAGCAGTTTCAGTGCTTTGCAGTTATGAAGAATGCCTACCAAGTGAATTCACTGTTAGACAAAATAATTACAGAACTGTAAGCTTCCTGCATTCCAAGAGATTCTGGATCTTGTACACCAAGGTCACTAACAATTCAGTGTATTATTTTCAAAATATATCCTCTAGTGGATGGTTGTGTGTGGCTGTCCTGCAATTTAACATGGGCTAAAAGAATGTTATGTGTTTATTTCTAAAACATTAAAAAAGTCTGCATCGTGCTCACTGAAATTTGGAGTTCAGCGTGGTTTTGAAAATTTGACATTTTTAACATGTGAAGTTTATGCAGGTAACAGTGGCTTTACCTGGGAGGGACTGATCATCACTTAGTGTCTAACTGTTTGCACAATAAAATCCTGTGCTTCCTTCTTGTTTTCTTCTGTGCTGCTATGGAAAGTTAACAGTAGAGTCAGGAGAGGAGAGACAGGAACAGCCTTTTACTGTTTGTTGGAACAGGCTGAAATCAGTACAGTTCTTCACCTCTGGAGTTGCTCAGATTTCACTCTGTGGTGTCTGTATGAGTCATTTGGATATTTAAAGATGAAATAAGTTACCTTTCAGACTGTATTTTCACTTTTTCCTCTTACTCTGTTCAGAGTTAAATGCTGGCACCTTATTAATTCCATTATTTCTTATTTTTGTGAGGAGACATACAGCCCTAAGGTACTGATGTTTTCTGTCTAAAATACTGCTTAAGCATTTTCAGGGCCATTTTTCCTCTTTTCTTGCTCTGCTTATGTTTCTCTTTATGTGCAAACAGTGACAGGGCCTGCCTAGAGAGCAGGGATCTCCCTGCAGTTACACCAGTGCACTTGACCCGGCAAAGCCGATGTGCTGGATCCCAGCGCAGCCCTTCTGTTGGGATTTGTGGTCAGCTGATGCAGCCCTGGGAGCGCCTCCGCAGTGCCCTGGGCTCACCGATTCCTTGGGTCCCTGCAGGCAACCACAGCCAGTTTCATACCTGCTGCTTGGTCCTCCTGGGTCCTTCACAGGCTGGAGAATCGATGGGGAAATTCTAGATGAGGCACAGGATTTCTCATTGTTTAAAGCTGAATGCTTCCTCAGGAATGCTCTCAGCCAAGTGAAAACTATTCCATAATGACTAGCGTCTAAATACTCAGAGAAGTACAGAGCTCCTCTCCAGATGATTTCTGCTCAGGCCCTTTCAAGCAGCAACATTTCTTGGTCTAAAAATACTCCTTCAGATTAACACTTAATTGTTTTAGCTGTGGAGGTGGGGTTTATATTAAACAACTCTAAATTGCAATGTATGGTTACGCCATGTTAGGAACCGGTTTTTTTTACTTCTGTCAGAAACAAAATGCCCTGGAGTAGTCCTGTAAAAAGGAAATGAGCAGATGGGTTTTTACTGAGGAACAGATATGAGACCTTGATTGAGTTACAACTTAGAACAATTCTGCTCCTGTCAGTAGAAAAGAGGTACTTCAGTTTAGATCTTGCCTTTTATGCAATACTTCCTGACAGCCTGGGATGAAAAAGTCCTACTCAGATCTTCCAAGGTTTGTTAGGTTTTTTTTGTTGCAGCCTTAAAAGTGCTGGTTTCTGTGTGGTATCTTTAAAGCTCTGGTCTGAAGTCATCTCTGAATGGTAAAGAACATAATTACTGCCAAGAAGCCTTATTTTTTTAATATGCCAGCTCCATGTCATCTAGCTCTGAATTCACTGTTCTTAACTGATTTGTTTGGTTGGTTTGTTGCATTTTTTTAAAACATTGCCTAGTATTGAGGAACTAAATAATTCTTTCCGTTTCAGGCACGTGGACTCCATTTAATCCAGCAACAGTCAGGTCAATTCTTGGTAAGTGTAGTTGTGTGATGTGACATTGTCCTAAGATACTGTTTCGTGATCAGTTTGGATGATTGAGAATGATCCCAATTGCTACACTGTTGGTTTTTTTTCCTCAGAGTGCTCAGCAGTAGGAAGTTAAAGTATTGATTAATACTTTTGATTAATACAGGAATGCCCTTTGCATACACACATGTGCGCTTCTCAGAGTAGCCTCAGAATTACTGCATAATTGACTAGATAGCAAATGTAATTTATGCATGAGGAGATTGTCATCTTAAATTTTCTAAAAAGATATTATAGAACTTGTCTTTGAAAGTCGTTTTTCCTGTCTTGCATTTTAAGCCTATGTTTTGCTCCAAAAATACCAAACAGAAGCTTTACAATGCTTGAATTCCGTTAGTATTTACAATAATTGCCAGTAGTGTGGAAGGTGATGGTGGTAGAACAGAAGGATAAAGATTCAAGCACAATAAATCAAATGTTTTCTATCACACAGTTCATAAATCCAAGGACTACATTTTTTGCTTTGTTTTCAGTAAGTGTTCAGCAGCAGTTTGAGTTCCATCACTGTGACGTGCTTTTTGTATAAAGATAACGGTATCAGTAAGTCAAATGCAGATGAATATCCCAGCACTCTTGGGAATAGATATAAGACTTTTTAAGGTGTCCTTAGGAAAGAACAATCCACCCCTCTGCCCATTTTGATTTATCACTGGATGAACAATCAAGCCCTCAGTATTTTCACACTGAAAATGAAAACCCAGGAAAAATAAACATTCTGTGACTCATTCTGGTACTCTTTTATCTTGCTTTATCATTTTTCTCCTTCAGTGGATGACTGCTTGCTTTTTCTTGGCAGAACTTTCCAAATTATCACTTGCATTTTAGCAGTTTCTTTTTTCTTTTCAGTAACTTCCAAAAGCACTCTTGCTATCTACTTAAAATCCTGGCAGATCTTGCTGAGGAGTAGTATGACTAAGGTTTTATGTGTGTTTCTTACTTTTTATTTCAGGCATGTTTGACAGAGAAAACAAAGGGGGGGTGAACTTCAATGAATTCACGGGAGTTTGGAAGTACATCACAGACTGGCAGAACGTCTTTCGAACATATGACAGAGACAATTCTGGAATGATTGACAAAAATGAACTAAAGCAAGCACTAACAGGTTTTGGTAATTCATTTGTAATTACAGTTTTTATAACTGGGTTATGTCATAGAATGAGCTTCCTACTGTTACTGTTGCAGAGCTGTGCTGCTCTGACAAATGTGACTAAAAATGAGGCAGGTGAAGGGCAGCTGTCCTTTTAGGTATAAGGTACCTAACGACGTCCGTGCCAAAAGCACATGCTTTTAAAGCTCTTTCCTTAAATAGAGAAAAAAGAAAACATTGCACACGTCCTGACACATCCAGTTTCAGTCTCCTCTGTGACATACTCTGAGAGCTGCAGGGAAATGTCTGAACTTACAGGGTACTTGACAGAACTTGCCACTTTTTGAAACAAAACTAGCTGTCAATGCTGCCAGAGCATTCTGATGGCTAAAGAACTTCCTTTCCAGCCACTGCACTTGTAAAGACTTGAGCTGCAGTCCTAAACCATCCCCTCAATCCAACAGTCACCTTAATCTGTAATTATATTTACTGTGACTCTGTATATAATTATTATTAAGCATGAGTTTTATTGCATGCATTTTAGTTTACAGAGATATTTAGGAAAAAACATCATTGTAACTCCCTACTGGTTTTGGTTTTGCTACACACACCTGCTAAACAACCTTTTTCTTTTTATAGAAGGACTGCAGTAATTGAAACCTTTTAAAGCATTTCTCTTTTTCCAAGGTTACCGACTCTCTGATCAATTCTACGACATCCTTATTCGGAAATTTGACAGACAAGGAAGAGGACAAGTTGCTTTTGATGATTTTATTCAGTGCTGTGTTGTTCTACAGGTAAGAAAGGAGTTCTACAGTAAGAAAGAACATTTGCTTTGATGTCAGTTGGAAAAAAACTACCTTTTCTTAAGCTTTTCTGGTTCTCACTTTAACAGTGGATCTAGAACTTGCTTTTACTTTTAATAAGCCATTTGAACTAAGCATATGACAGGTGCTAGAAACATCTTTGTATGTTGGTCTTCATTAGTAATTCTTTTGTATCTCAAGTGAATTTGATACAATGGTTGAGGGACAAAAAAGTGTAAAATCATCTCAATGTTTCACAGTGTCTGTTAGTTTAATACAGACTTGAGAGCTGTTCCTGCAAGGTTAATGGTAGAAATACACAGAAAACCCTAACCTTTCAGTAACAGGGAGAGCAAGAGAGAGAGAAAAAACACGGAGGGAAAGCAGTTCCCTGTAAAAGCAGTATCTCTGTTATTTAGACACATCAGTTGCCGTTGTATTCATTTGTAATATAAGGCAATTACAGTTAGTTATAGACTTGAACTCTGGTAAGATGGGCTGTGAAATGCAGTATCAGTCAGCTGATGTTCGTGAATCCATGCTGGCAGCTGTTCTGGTCCACTGTCCATACTGCCTGGCATCTCTGGGGTTATACAGAGACAGCTCAGATAGCAAAGGCACACAAAGGCACACAAAGCATATTTGCCTGGAAGGTGAGAAATGCACAAGGTGCGTATTGGATTCTGTTTTGAGATGACCCAAATGGAACACTCTTCTTCCCCCTGCTTTAAAGCCAGTTATAAAAAGCTGTCTGGTCTATAAAGCAGTGCCTAGGTAGCCGTAAATATTGCGTCATTATTGGCAAGAGCTAACTTTACATATAAAGGCTGTAAAATGGCTACAGAGGGGATGAACAGAAAGGGTTCATAAAGGTGTAGAAGCCCAGGTGGCAAGGGTAGTATGTGGCAGTCTGAACCTGCCCCTAGAACCAAAATGGTATTTTTTTCTCTTCTCCTCAGAGGCTGACTGATGTGTTCCGAAGATACGACACTGATCAGGATGGCTGGATTCAGGTGTCCTATGAGCAGTATCTTTCCATGGTCTTCAGCATCGTATGACACTGATAACCAGGAATCCTGCACTGGCATTACACAGACTGGAGTTGCCAAATCATCCTCTACTGAATATGATCATTGATGTAATATAATGGATGTAACATCACATTCTTAAATTTTGTATGTTGATAATCACCGTCAGAATCTGTACTTGAGTTGGTTTTTATTTTGTATTATTGTATGATATGACCATGTCTGCTTACTCTAGTACAGAAAGCACAGAATCTAGATTTAACTGGTGCAATGTCGAACATAATCTCTTACACATATCCTGCATGGGAAAAATGACTCTTTAGAAATGCCAAATTAAAACAATGCTTGTTAGTTTATATGAGTTGAAAGCCAGAAGTTGCACAACATGTTTTGCATGTGCCTTACTTTTATAAGAGTTTAATGTATTAATTTTTAATACAGAATTTAAAATTAAGTAAAAATACTAGGTCAACTTTTAGTCTATTTCTCTTTTGTACAGCTTTAAGGGGATGGTGGTTTTATTTCTGTATGCTCATTTTCTATGATTCAGGGGTCTCTCCACTTGGACAGCCTTTTTTATTTTATCTTCTAGCTGTCTCCTTCTTTTAGGGTATCCTTGGGATGGCTTCAAATACAATTTCTTCACACCTGTGAAGAAGATCATGCTGCAGTCTCCCTCGGTAAGCTCCCCAAAAAATGAACTCTGACTCTGAATATCTTCCCTTTGCTTAGTTGTCTCATTTAACATCAAAAGTCTTACTTTCTATGCTGAAGCGCTTACCTGATGTGGCCTTGAACTGGCAGTCAGACATTCTCATAACTTCACCCTACATCTCGCCATCTACAGCTAATGAGAGAGAGTGGAAAAACTCAAGCAGGACAAGTAATGACTCATTCCTGTCACACACCCTGCAGTAACTCCGAAGAAGCAACTTGGAGGAACCGAAGAAAAGTTGGAAAAAAAGAAACCTCAAAGTTACAATTTTACTTGAGATTGGCTCAGATGGTCAGAGAATGGCACAAATAACACCAAGGTTGCAGGTTCAATCCCTGTATGGGCCACTCACTGAAGAGCTAGACTCAGTGATCCTTGTGAGCCCCTTCCAACTCAGACTATTCTGTGTTTCAGCCAGAACAGTGTCTGGTGTCAGGGTGAAGGCAGCCAAGTGGCAACTGTGCAGTTATCAAACATCTGTCATGCACAGAAGCTGCTACCAATTGTCAAGTGATAATCAGACCCTTAGTGACAGCCCAGCAACACTGAACACTCCTGGTGTGAAGTATCTGGGGAAAGACCATTGGTCTCCATGGCATAAGCACACCAAAACAAGGAGTTCTCCCAGAAGACCCAAGGAATTGGTTTTGTTTGAGAAGGGAGATCAGGAATAATGACCAGTGTCAGAAACCATCCAACAGCCTTGGATGAACTGTGGAAGTTACTTATGTTTAAGAAAATGAGGGAAAAAGACTTCCACCAGTTACTCCTGGAACCTTCCCTCCCTAGAAGGCTGAGATGATGACCAGATAAGCTCTCTCCAGAAACAGAAGAGCCTCAAATTTCTGGGCTCAAAAGAGATTCCCCATTTCTTTCCCGCTAAGGAGTCTGTCCCTTTGGATCATACACCCATGTAAAATCCAGTAATTCTGGGAAGTGTTTTGAGAAGTAAGTCCATGGTACAAACTAAAAAGCTGGAATCTGGGAAACTTCCTAAGTTGTCTTCCCTGAAGGATGTCTCCATGTCCAGCTGGCCTTGTTCTACTTCACTGCCCTTGGTGCAGAACAGCTCTAGCACTTTCTAAAGGAGCATCACTGCTGCAGAGAATCACCAAGGCAGCTCTGCACTGGAACAACTCTTGTCCCAGTGGGAAACAGACACTTCTGAAGGTCTGAAAGCAGGTACCCCACAGACCAAGAAACTGGCTGAAAAGTAGACTATTTATCCCCAATCCAAGACATGTTCCAGTCTGGATTTTTATCAATGGCTTTTCAATGAAATGTGAAATTTGCTCCAAGGCTCAGGTGCATTCTCAGAACTGCTGCCTCCGTGCCAAAGCCTGTGATGTGGCTGCACTGGTGCTGACAGGTGCCAGGCATCCGGTGCTGCTCTCCAGGCTGTCAGGGCTTACTTTGTGGAGGTTGTTCCTTGAAGAAGGACTGGAGTCTAGACAGAGGATTTGTTCTGCTCCAATTCCATACCACCTGGGAGTAAGATATGGCAAAGGGGTTTCTTGGGAGTAAGGAATACTCGGCCCTCTACAGGAAAGCTTTAGTAAATCAATGCTGTCTTAATTTGGGAACTACTCCAACTCCATTTCAAAATGCACGAACTGTTTCCCCAATGCAGGACTCTGCACAACAACAAAGGAGGGACAATAACTTGCCCAGAAGGAAAAATAAGAGAACATGTAGGTAGAAAGAGCATAGAGTTTGGGCAGAGGTCATCCAGCTGCTGTATGCCACAGGGGTATACAGTAATGACAGTAAAATCTAAAAGGGAGTGAGAAATGGGGAAAAGAGTTCTCTACAACAACCTCAGATGACAAGGTCTTAACTTGAATTGACAGAGTTGCAGCAGTAATATTTTCTAGCAACATGTTTTCTACAGTTTCCGAATTTTAGTTGCACTGCCCTTTCTGTGGGAAAAAACTATGGTAGTAACATTTGTGTAAATAACTTCTGGTAATTTAAAAATGTAGATATAATAACTGATCAATCCTTCAGACTTTTAAATCAAAACTCTGGCAGACACCTGTGGTAGAAAAATCCCTTCTAAGCAAGAAGGTTGACTATGTAATTCAGTGGATGAAAGTGTATGGCACAGCTATGAAGTGTGTGACATTATGAGCCACTCTAACACCTCAGTAAGTATGAGCAGCAAAGGAAATAGTGAACAGGAATGAAAAAGGAAGTTAATCTTTTCAGATGCAGGAGCAAAATCATGACAGAAGGAAAATTTTACGGAATTGAGTTTATATGCTCAATAATGAATTGTTTTGTTGAGTTTTTATTAAAATTTACATTACAAGATCCAAAATGTACTATGACAGGTCATGAAGACTAACCCTGCTTCAGCACAGGTGTTGAATGCACAGAGACACAGTTCAGGCATGGGTGAGAAGAAAAATGATAGTCCACAATGCTGCAGTGAAAAGGAAAACAGACACTCAGGAGTAAACTGTCTCACTTTACTTCTTTTCTTCAGCTCCATGTAAGCTGGTTTTAATTACATAAAGCAGACATCTAAAGCCAGGCATTCATGAACATGTGGCTCTGATACACATCATGAACTGGTATTATAAAGTCAGTATGACATTTTGATTATTTATTTTTTCCTGTTATTTTATCTGATTGCCTTATGGGTTCTATCATTTCTTAAGACACTTTTGCCAGTAGAAAGAATCAAGAATTTTTATTTTAGTACGGGTCAATCCACCAAATGAGTTTTTAAGACAATTTATAATGATTTTGAACAACATGATTAAAAAATCTGCATATATTTCACACCATTTCTTACTCTGCGAAATCAAAACTAATATGCCCCAATACATACCAGTCCTCTAGAATAGATTACCTTTTCCTCATATAGCATCACAGTAAGATAGAGAACATCTTTACTGTGACATTCTCCTTTCTTTGTCTGAACAGAAATGTAGTATATCAATTTCTAAAAATATGCTACTTATAAAGGCTCAAATTAATGGAACTGGCCTTACATTTGTATAAAGAAAAGTAAACATTCTTCCTAAGTAGGTAACATAAAAGTAAACCTTTCTTTTTCCTCTGAATGGACAAGGGTATTAAAAGGATTGTTAGCTTTTTCATGACAGAATAATTTTAACATATTTTCAAAAAATAACAAAAGGTTTTTTTCTGTAATATACTAAGATATAACAAATACATTACAAAAAGCCTAAACAAAATAGTATGTTCACCCATTATGTGCAAGTTTGTGTTCCAGCTATTTTTCAAATGTTAAAAACTTAAACCCTACCTCCCTTTACCTTTCCCAAGCCACTCAAACACAGAGTTAAATGCAGCCTCTTTTCTGAAAGCCCAGTGATGGATTCTCAAATCTCTTCATCTGTTTCCAGTTCTGCTCTTGTTGCTCCTTAATTTTGCTCTCTAGTTTCTATTAGCACATTGACGAATGTCTGAATATTGATTTCTAGAAAGGGGAGATAAAGACATTTATAGTCACTTCTATCTCATAATATTTCACATAATACAACATAGAAAATGTGAAAATGAAAGTTTTACTATTAAGCAGCAGCTACCTAATTAATTAAGTCATTCTAATATCAGAAAGATATCAGAAACATAGTTTGCATTTGTCCAAACTCATGCCCAATGACAGCTACCCAGTACCATATGCTCGCTTCTCTTTAAATCCCTCTCATAATCTATTTCCAAAGAAGAAACTTCCATTTGGCATAGTATATCACTATTCTGAACATTAACGACTATTTCTGCAGTAACTGGAAAGAAGAAATTGTCACGTAATAAACCAGCTCTTTGATAACACTTCTCTAGTTATCCCAATGGGTTTTGATCCATTTGGATTATCTATTATAATGCCGTCCAGGTTTGGTTCTGTATGCACTCCAATATTTTTTTCTTTATGCCAGTACATTCCCTTCCCATTGTTGCAAGCCTACCTGTATAACTCATGATACAAACTGCTAATTAGAAAGATGACCTAGGACAAACCTTTCAATTCAGGAAATTTTTGTGCTATCAAAATCTCCTCCCAGTCACTGCTCCATTTAGTTGCCAAGAGGCACAGTGTCCTCAGAGAGGCAACAATGCCTTTCTTCAGCTGATATGGATGTGAGCAAAATGAGCTCGACTCCCCTGAACAGCACATCCCATCTCTGCAGCCTGCAACCTCCTGCTTATGTGACAGCAACCATGCTGATGTAACTCATTTCACGTGATACAAACTAATCACAGTCTTACTTTGAAGTGCTGAATATGGAGCCAACTGTTTGTGCATCCTGGTCATTGTAGGTACATCTTTTCCTAGTAGTCTGTTCACAGCGTTGGGAGCAATACCAACATCCACTCCATCAAACATCTCTTCTGAGCTTCTGAACTGCTGGTGATCTCGGTACAAACCACTGCCAGAAAATGAGTCTTGATGTGAACTCCAGTCACTCTGGTAGCTTGATTTCTGATACCTGAATCCTTGACACCTAGATTCCTGGTTCCAGCTAGACTCCTGGTTCCAGCTAGAGCTCTTGTTCCACCTAGAGTCCTTGTTCCACTCATTCCACCTAGTGCCCTGGTGCCACCTGGAGCCACCTCTTCCTGAAACAGCAGAATTTGCAGAAGATGCACAAGTATTCACAGACTCATTGTTCTTATAAGAGGAATAGCTTTGTGAAGGATAGTTTGTAGAATATCTTCCAGATGAAGGATATGAGGCAGAAGAATTGAGATAGAGTAATTCTTGATCACCTACATGCCTTGATTTTGTACACACTTGTTGATTCCTCCATTTTGTATTTTCCCTGCCAAATGAGAGTCTGTTATCATGGAGGTCACTTCCTTGCACATCACTGGCCATGTATTCTGCTGAGAACTCCCTCACTGAGCTGGTCTCATAGGAAGAGGCCTCAGCAGCGGAATTCCTGCCAGACACAGAGTGCCTGAGCTGCCTCAGCCATTCGCTGACACCACTGACAGGACTATCAGGCTCAACAGCAGGAGAGCCCCTGAGCGGAGACATCAGTGCAAAGTCGTCAGATCTCAGATGACAGGAGGATGATCCATCATCTGTTTGGTAACTGTTTGAGGGAGCAGGAGCAAAAGAAGCATCTTCAGAACACTCTTCGTACTGCGAGAAAAAATCTTCATTCCAGTCAGAACTTCCTGAATAAATAAAGGGCACTAAAAGTTAGCAAAATATTAAAATACCAGCTGCAAACACAACTACTTTGAGATTCTATGAAGTCCTTTTATTCTTTTCCCATTTCCCACCTTTATGTCTTACCTGAGTTTAGCATCTTTTCACCCAAAAATTCTAACAGTAAATAGATCCAAAAGGGTTACTGGTTGAATTTCCATAACCTTTACTGCTGTAACGCTGTTCATGAGACAGGAAGGTTCTCAGACAGTTAGATCATTAAAGCTGCAGAAATGATATCCTGGACTGACTCAGAGGGCAAAGACACACAGTACACCAGCTAAGAAGCACCATGGCTGACCATAAAAGTAAATTTTCACAATCTGTGCAGTCTCAAAAGTAAATAAACTAGTAGAACAAGATACCTAAATTACCTTTGTATCTTCCATCTAGCCCGTAGTGTACTGGGATGCTTTTTCTTTCTGGAAATTCATCTTGAGGTACTGACATCAGTGGGCCTGAACTGTTGGTGTAATTAACCTAGGTAAAGCAAAAGGTAAGAATGTCTGTTTGTGAAGGCAAGAATTTAAGAACTTTAAGAATTTTAAAATGCAATAAATTTACCCTGGAAAGTTAGCAAAGTACAATTTTAGGTGACAGCAAAGTCCATATGAGGGATGTGTTGTTACCACATTATACCACAATTTTCTGAAGTGTTATTTGGAAGAGGTACGTGTCTGGAGAACAGACTGAGGTGTCTGGTGAGGACAGTGTCTCCTGTTTCAAATTTATTGCCTCATCTCTCTCACCATCACCTGCCTAAAATATAAAACTGGTACGTATGCAAATCCTGCCTCCAGCTGGGGAATGCAGAATGGAAGGTTCAGCTGAGAGATTAAGCCACAGGAACAATATTTAACTGGTGTTGGTGGCAGCATTTGCACAGAGACGGTTACTGTAGCTCAGCTGACATGGAATATACAGTTGAGAAAACAGTCTGAAACAGCTTTCAGAAAAAAACACATCCTGAATTTTGTGAATCAGTAGCTGCCAAAGTGTTGAATCATTTTTTCACAGATTCTGGTCCTTCTTCAGACTCCTTTTTTCCACAGGTAGTCAACTTCTTTGCAAAGAAGCTATGGAGGTTTGCAAGGACCAACAGATATTCAAGAATATCTTGCCTATCTTAGTCTTGACTTGAGATTTAAACTCTCAACTGAGAGCAGAGCTACAAGTTATGAGAAGGACAGACCTACCCACAGGCCCACAAAAGAAAGAAGTGGCACATTTGGGTGGCACTTAAAGCCTCACTGATCTTAGAACAAAAGCTATCAAGCAAGGGACCAACACAAAAAGGATGACAACCTGTCATCAAGAAGCAAAATGGTGCCCAGAACAGAACACACACACAAAAAAGCCAAAACAGACACGTGATGATGGAATACTAAGAGAAATGTGCTATGCAATTAATATCTTTGCTACTTAGAAATTGTAAAAAATAGAAAACTGAAGTATATTTAAGTGGGGGTTTTGACCCATGCCTGAACTGTTGCAGTTTGGCAGGGTGTTAACTCAGTGAGTTTAACCACGCCTTTCCTCCCAATGGTAAATCAACTCTGGACAAGATTAAGTTACTTACTGCAGCTTTCTTTTCACAAAAAGCCTTTAAAGCCTCCATGAGTTCCTGTGTAATGTGAACAACAAGTGTTGCTTCTGAGTCTGAGGTGATGTGAAAAGTCTCCTGTCAAAAAACATGGTTAGAATTGGTCATTAGATGCCAAAGCATCATATACACAAACAGATCAAAGTTATACTTTGATTTTGGTATAACCCAATTTATACTATTAGTTAACATATGGCATATATAATAAATACATATAATAAAAACATATGGCATATATAATAAATACATATAATAAAAACATATGGCATATATAATAAATACATATAATAAAAACATATGGCATATATAATAAATACCAAAAAATAAATCTGGGAAGATAATAATGGCCTGATAAAAGGTAAAACATAAACATAGGTTTTTGTGCCACTCCCGTACTGTCAGTCATAAACATCTTGTTGCAGACGGAGAAGGGCACAAGTCCTAAATTTATGTTTTCTGTGTAGAAAATGGAATAAAAAGTAAGCTTCAGGCTAATCAGTAAGTGTATGAATTTATAAGTGATTACAGTAAGTTAAAAGAAAATAGGCAGTCTTTTGTAAGGAATAGCTGTAATTCCCGTAGATAAAAGTCAATTAACTACCAAGTTTTTTCTAGTTTACTGATTATCCCTTAGACTTGCTTTTTCTCTCTCTCTTTCTGAAGTCACAAATAACCACAGTGTGGAAGAAATGAAGCACACATCTCAAAATATTCTACTTCTGATTTTGGTGTATAAACACAATTCAAACTCAAACGAAATTTTCCAGTTGCCTTAGGTACAGAGCATGACTTTCACAGAGTAAAATGATGCACACAAATGGTCAGGTATTTTCATAAACCCAAAAGACAAACCGAGGTTTATTATGCCACTGCCAACAGCAAGAGAACTGTTAAAGGCTTCCCCACTCACTCCGAGACCAGCAGCTGTGCGCTCTCTGGCAGCCAGACCAGACTGGCCCTTCTCGTTCAGCGTTATCAACGATCCCATTAGATACAGGCAGCCAACAGCACTTGAGGAACAACAGTGCTGCTAATTAACACTGCTAATTAACACTGCTCATGGGGGTGGCTCATTCTATGAAGGGAGCGTCATCCACGGAACAGGCCGAGAGCTCACACTTAATCCAGCCAATTGTTCTGAGCTAAGATGCAGCTGCACTAACTTTTCAAAGGGCAGAGTCCACTAAAATAGAAATTAATGTTGTAGTCAAATGAGTTTGATCATTAATCTCCTTCACAATATTCCCTGCGTCATACTGGTGAAACCTCACAACTCTCATCACAATTATTTTACATACATACCAAGAACTCCAGAGCTTTCTGTTTCCGAACAGGATCGTTCTGTGGGATTGTAGAATAGGGGAAAGAAATTAAAAAGACTGAATATTACAGCAGTTGTTGCATCACCTTGTACAGAACAAAACCTTTTAATCTTTTATCCAACAACAAAAGTCAACACAAAGAAAAGATATAATTTTAGGTCACAGCCATAAACACGTAACCTTGGATCCTCAGTATCAGTGCGGTAGCAGCTACACAAACACAACTGCATTACTTCCAATACCAGGAAGAACACATTTCACACCAAAGCCACACACCTACAAGAGCTATCTTTCCCAGGCTTTCCTCACTCAGGACCAAAATCACGTTTAAAGAAGTCGAGTGCTCAGCTGCATTCAGCATGGTACCTGACCAGCCTGAGGCCTACACAACCAACTCTGCCTCTAAGATAAAAACGAGGCACTTCTTGGTGTTTGTGTCCAGTGCCGATCAGGACAGATACTTCAGTGACCATTTTGAGTTTCACCTTTGAGTTAGAAAATAGGACTGCAAATCATTAGATAAATCTTAAGATTTAACCCAAACTTTCAGTATAGAATACTTTTGATCTGAAGAGGGACAAAACAGGCTGAGACCTGGCCTGCAGATGCTGGCTCTGAGACTCTCAGTGGCTCTGGACAGGATTTATGAGAGCTAAGGCGAATGTACTGTATTCTCTTCCCCTCTGCTATGATGAACACAAAACTGACTCATTAGGTCAACTTCTTCTGCAACAATATTAATAAAAGAGTAAATGAAGCCAAAGGGGAAACATTTTCCAGAAAAATGAAAAGCAAACATAAAGAAACCACTACAACATGAGACACTTGTGGGCATGTGGACACTTGTGTGGAGTTACCGCCTCTACATACCTCAAGCTTATAATCATCTTCCCACCTTAAAAGAAAGAAATTACAATATTAAGATACATTCTAAAAGTTACTAAAAATTAGGTTTACTCATAGTACCTAGAACCAAAATACTTCACTTTCCAAATTTGTATCACCAATACTGGATATCTTTCTCTAAGAAATAACAGTGTTTTAAATATGCTGTAAAAGTCCTTATTCTGACTGAGTCTCAAGGAGATCAGAAGTACAGAACCGGTTTACAGATCAGCTGAAGGAGATGACTAAAATAATGGTGACGTGGGGTTTTTTTTTCTTCCTATATAAACAGCATTTTATAAAACTTACTCAGCCAATGATATCCCAAACAGAATGGAAGCAGCTTGAAATTTCAATTGCAATTTCTTTTTGAGTGCAGTATTTCAAAAGCCATAGCTACTATTTCCTCACAGACAAAGAGGAACAATTTACAAAAGAGGAATAAGTACAGTGGAAAGACGATATAAAAATATTTTCCCCATATGTCATGATGTTTGCTACAGAAAAATAGATTAAAAAATCTCTTGATTCCCCTGTGGGGGCAGTGTCCTCACCTTGGTTTCTTCTTCAACGGGGCTAGAAAATGAAAAAGAATTATTAGCAACATCACAAGGTTTGCACTGCATTACTGCAACAGAAGCACTACACAAACAGACCAGTTACTGGCCCTGAGGTGGCTGCAGTTTCTGTAAAGGGTAGGATTCAGCAGCAGATGGCACATCTGCCATCTTAGAAACCAGCAGGCATCCTTGATGAAAAGTCTGTGAAAACCTGTGCCCTAAAGGCTTTGCAGGGTACCCTACAACATCTACGTTCAAGCAGCTGAATCCCAGGCAAGAAGCCTGTATGGAATAAACTGAGGTGGGCATGTCTCCTCCATGCAAAAAAGTTACAAGGTTTGTGTGGGGGCTTTTTCTGAGTAAATACCAGTGAACCTCAAAGCTGCACACACAATAGTTAAGTTTCCAACAAGAAGTTATGGGGGTTGGAATGTCTGATCATCTCATCTCTATCAGTGTATAAGCACGAGGAGAGAGGGAAAGCTCAGCAAAGCAAGGCAGTCTCAAAAAGTAACTGTGCTTCAGAGAACCAGCTACTGCATGGTACACAACTTATCACTCTTAAACATGTATCAGCACAGGTGTTCCAGGATAAGGAACAGGATGTAGCAATTCTCAGGACAAGTGACATCTCTGCCCCTACAAGAGGAGGCTGAAAGCCTCATGTTACCACGTTAACCAGCTCCTGTTAACACGTGCTGATGAAGCTGTTAATGTCTGTTTTGTCGCTTGCACAGTAGTACATGTCACCAAATAGCCTTCCTTAATCATATCCTCAAACTCACTCTCACTGTCAGAAGGGAGTTTTGAAATCTGCCAATATGATCTAAAGACACACAGCTGCTAACCCAGTAACTATGATTTTCTTCTAAATAACCAGAGGGATTGTTTTTTGGAATTCACTTGATGTTGACTCTATCACCTAACAAGAGCAAACCTTTATATTGAAAGCCACAATGCTTTTGCAGATAACTTCCCTGTTGTCCATTTCTCCTGGGTTTCATATCCTGCAGGACTGGGTGGGATCACTCTTTTTGATGTTCCAGATTGATATTTGACCATGTCTTCTGCTTTTACAGAAGTCTGCTGACTTGACTGATGTCTGTTTACTCTGAACTGAGAATTACTGAGCTAATTCCTGGGTCACATTCCCTCTTCTTCACAAGAGACACAAACAGAGACCAAAAGATTTTCTGCCACCTTGTTTTGCAGACCAACACTAAAAAGTATAAGCCATAGAAGCCACCAATGATCAATGGAGAAAAAAAAAAGGCACTGCTATGGTAGGCTCCTACAGCAGGATTCACACTGACAAATCCTGTTGATCTACACAACCTTCACCCATTTCAATCAAACCCACCTTCCTTCTGGTATTAATACTAGAGTCAAAAGATAGCAAGGAGGCATTCCTTCAGATTAGTATCATCAAGGGTCTATAGCTCATCTACACTAACAAAGGATGTAATTCAGCCATACTCTATGAGGGAAGATGCTGGGTTTCTTTGTGGATTTGGTTTCCATTGCTTGTTCCAATGAATTTGCTAAAGAATGGTAATTTCCACTTTCACCGGTGATTCAGCATGTAAGCCTTTTGATGATGGAAATGAAGTGGAGGAAACTTTATCAGCTTATTCACAGAAAGCCATCAAGTACCATTTTTCCATACTTTTTCACTTTCCTTGATGAGCAGCTTACTGCAGTTATCATAAATACCTCTGGAACCAAGAAGTTAAAAAGCATCTAAGGAAGACTGGAAGTCTGGCAATTTCCTTCTTTCCTCATTTCAAAATCACAAAAACCAGAAAACTCTCTGAAAACATTTCACAACATTACAAGTTGGATGTTTTACACCAGTCATACCCTTTGAATTCAACTAGTAAGTCGAATTAGGCCAAATATCAATTATTTCAAATCTACTATATTGAAGAAATTCACAGACTTACATGAGGTAGTTGGTCTTGTGTAACCTTCAATCTAAAAACAGAAAAGGTTTCATATTAAACTTCCTGATGAAAATTTCATAACAACAGTCTCTACTGCAACTGCTTTTAGGAAAGGAACAAGTACTGTCATTTACAACATTTAATTTAACATTTACAACATAATTAAATTGGTTCCTCACACACAGAGAATCCTGTAAATAGAAATAAAATTTGAGAGAAAATTTGATTACATTTGAGAAATTCAAGTTGCAAAAATTAAAAATTATTGAATTTAAAGTAATAAAATTTCTGAACCACTGAATTCAGACTGAACAATTTTCAATTTAAATTATCTAAAACCTTAAAAATAAAAACTTCTGTTTTTTTCCAGGTGAATTTCAATACTACTGTTCTTTTCCCCAGATTTTTCAGGGCAACTTTAAGTTAAGCCTTTGTTCAACTCTTTATTACACTTCCTAGAAACACAGACATTTAACAAGCTCTGTCAGCAGTACTTTTAAAATTTACTATATCAAACATAAATGGTACTGGTAAAAGACACATGTCCTGGGGTGATTTTTATGCTCTGTATTTTTTCCTATCATCTGCTTAAGCCCAGGAATGAGTCCTGTAACCTTGAGCTAGCAGGGAGAAACCTGGCATGGTTTATCTCTTTGAGATAAAGTGGAAGGTTTTGTTTGTTTTTTTTTGTTTTTTCTTCCCAGTAGTCTGTCCAGCTGTGAGTTAGGACAGAGGGGGGTTTTTTTCCCCCCTTCCCGCTGGGATTGCAGTTTTCTTTTGGTTTTTTTTCCCTTTTTTTTTTGACTATTCAACTTGCTTTTTTTTTTATCCCGACCCAGAAAAAATCAGCCCATCTCCCAGGGAGACAGTTGGCAGGACCCTCGCCAGGAGCTGCTGGACGCCCCCGGCCCAGCCAGGCCGAACCTTCAGGAGGAGCTGAACCAGAGAAAGGAGAGACTCTGATAAATCCACCATCTTTCTCCATGGTAGAGAAGGTTTACTGTCTGATATTATTCATTTTTTGTTTTGTTTTTTGTGCCTGCATGCACCTTGCTTGTTAAATAAACAGTTCTTTTTCACGTCCCTCCAAGAAGATTTTAATTCCGAACCTTGTCTGGGGGGAGGGGCTGTAATTCTGCCTTTTTAGAGGAGACACCCTTTCGGAGTCTCCTCCCAAAATTTGTCTCAAACCGGGACAACACATTAACAGATACATTTACTTCCAATTACCTTATACATTTTTAATCCTTCAGTCTTCTCTAGCTCTCCTGCTATCCGTCTGAGAAACGAGACTTTGCATTCTCTTACATCTGTTGGTTTTCTCTTCATTTTAGCTGGAAATTCTTTAGACTGTAAACAAAACCAGTTTGAAAAGGTTAATATCAAAATTTATCACAGTATTAAAAAATTTACACATTTCACCTTCTGGCCAAGCTTCCAAAAGACTGGTAAACATTGATTTGAACATTATGAGCTAACGTCTTCTCTGCAACACATCTAATTAAATTTTAGAGTTACTTAAGTAAGCTTCAAAACAAAAAATGGATACCATGCAAAGCTTGCTACCAAAAGGAAACACCCTCTGTACCAAACCCAGCAATGCTATGGACATGCTGGGGAATAAGAAAGAATGACAATGTTCTAGGAACCTGATCCTGAAAGCAATCCAAACACTTAGGAACAGACTTTGGAGCAGATACAGACAGGCACCCCTGGACTGCACTACCTCAATAGCTCACAGCACCAGAGCTCTTCACGTTGGTCTGACCCAGGGAAGGTCACCTATACAAGTACTGGCAATTTATCATATGGGGGTTTAAACTTCAAACAATATAGTTATTCAGAAAAAAAAAAAGGGGGGGGGGGGGAATATCATAAAGAAATTTTGATCAAAATTACTCACAATGTATTCTCTTCTGTGTTTATACCCACTAAGATGTTCTATCATAGGTGCCATCTCTGTATTACACCCACACAGCCTGCACTCATAACGTGGATCTTTTCTTCCTTCAAGTCGGATTTCAACCACATGTTCTAAACCTGTAAAAGCAAGAGTTACCAGTATCTCTATTTTACTGCAGACTATTAAAAACAAATGTATTCTTTTCAATGCTGTTCATTAAATTCAAAATGAATATATTAAATTATTCCATTTTCAGATTTTGACACTCCTTCAGGATCACTTCAACACTTCTTTGGACTTATTACCCAAAGCAAGTAAATTTATCTCCTTCCAATGTCTTATTTTGAAAGGAAATACACCATCTATGGCAGATTTCCAAGCCCACCAAAAATATTTCATGCACCTTTACTCCTGTCTGGGATGTTTTTTCAAGAAACTAAGAAAGAGAATGAGAATAGGAAATGCCACGCAAATATCTAGATTGAAAAACTCCATTTAAAATACTTAGTCAAACATAATTTGGACAGCGTCTGAGTAAAAGCAGATGTAGGAAAGACATTAATCACTTCACAAAACTGAATCTTTCATAATTTAAAAATGGTCTGCAAACTTTTAAAAATTGTAAAAATGAAAATGAGATTTTTCTTAATTTTTTCTAGAAATTACTGAGACTATCCCTTAGAAGTACTCAGATATCTTCAAGTTTGAGGCTTTTTAGCTAGCATGGAAGGTTTTACTCTGAAAAGCTTGAACATAATAAATTTAAAAGCAGTTAAAACAAATAGGAAAATCCTGCAGCTGTTCCCTTATGTCATAATTTCCAGCACTCTGTATTTGTGAAGGGTTGATCCCAGCTAGCAGCCAAGAACCACCTATCTGCTCGCTCACTCACATACACACCCCTCAGCAGGGTGGGGAGAACAAAGGAAGAACAAAAGCAACAAAACTCATGGAATTAAAGACAGTTTACTAAGTTAAGGAAAGAGGGGTAAAAAACCCCCAAAACCAACCAACATGCAAAAACCCATTGCTCACTTCCCCACAAGCAGACCAACACCCAGCCACAAGTCTCCGAATATCCACCCAGGAAGTTAAACCCTGCTTCCCCCCTTCTTTTCTGTCTTCACCTCAGCTGGGATTGCTGAGCATAATATCACATGGTACAGAACATCCCTTGTGCCAGTTTGGGTCAACTGCCCTGGATGTGCCACCTCCCAGTCTCCTGCCCACCCCCAGCATATTCAAGGGGTGAGGACCCAGAGTAACAAAACACTCTTGATGCAGGTGCGCTGCTCAGCAACAGGAAAAACCACTGGCGTGTCATCAAAACTGCTTCAGTCACAAATCCAGAACGTACAGGCTGCTATGAAGAAATTCAACTCCATCTCAGACCTGCTACAGTATCATTCTGTTAAATCTTAACTCTGAAAATAAACTACCGCCACATGAACTCAAAGTGTTACTGCAACTGAAGTGTTTTCCATTACAAATGCTTATAATAAAGTATTAATATTAAAAAGCCTACCAGTAGTGGAGTAACTACAAGACAATGCACTGAACAGAGAAATTTTCTGCTAATACTAAGAAATTTGCTACTTAGGCCTTCATCAGAGAACCTATTTCTCTAGGCCAGTACACACTTGGAACACTAAGGCCACTGACAAGCAGCCTTGCTTCTCTCCTAAGGGCTGCCTAATCTCACTGTTGGAAAGAAAGCGTTAAAATTAATCTCACTACTTTTAGTATAGCCAAGGACAGTGAGGAAAAATATCTCATTAAACAGAAACATCTGTATCATCCCACCACATGTAACGCCATAAAGAACCACGACTGATGACAAGTCATCAGTGGCAGGAAGTCCATTTGGAGACCAGAAGGTAGCAGTGCACCCCAGGGGTCAGTACTGGGTCCAGTCCTGTTCCGAACCTCCATTAATGATCTGGATGATGAGGCAGAGCACCACCTCAGCAAGGCTCATGATGACATGTAACTGGGAGGGATGGCAGATGCACCAGAGCGTTGTGCTCCCATCCACAGGAACCCTGAGTGGCTGGAGCTGGGCTGACAGGAAGTTCAGGCAGATCAACAAGGGGCAGTGCCAAGTCCTGCATCCAGAAAGGAACAAGCCCAGGTACCAGTACACGCTGGGGGCTGGCTAGCTGGGAAGCACATTGGCAGGAAAAGACCCGGTGGACACCAAGTTGAAGACAAGCCAGCAAAGGCTGATGGCATCCTGGGCTGCACAAGGAGGAATGCTGACAGCAGGCCCCACCCAGCACTCCTGAGTGGAGTAAGGCCATTCCTGGAATGCTGTGTCAAGTTCTGGACTGCCCAGCACAAGAGATATGGACATACGAAAGGCCATGAAAATGAGAGTACTAGAGTATCTCTCCTATGAGAAAAGGCTGAGAGAGCTGGAACTGTTTAGCCTGAAGAAGAGAAGGCTCAGAGGGGATCCCATCACTGCCTATAAATACTTGAGGTGTGGGTACAAAGAGGGAGCCGGGCTCTTTTCAGCAGTGCCCAGAGCCAGGACATGAGGCAATGGCATAACTGGAGCAGGAGATACTGTCTGAACATCAGGAAATACACTGTGACTTGTGAGGGTGACTGAGCACTGGCACAGGTTTCCCTGAGAGATTGTAGAGCTTTTCACCTTGGACATACTCAAACGGCATCTAGACATGGTCCCAGGCAACCTCCTCTGGGACTAGGGTGGGGGTTAAGATCAGCAGAGCTTCCTTCCAAGCTCAACCATTCTGTGATTTGGGAAAAGCTTCTTTACTTAGATAGCTACTTAAGAAACAAGTTAACAGTTAAGGAGGCCTTTATAATCCTCAGAGCAATGAACTAAAATTTAAAAGGTATGAGATAGGTATTATCCTATAAATTATTGAAAACATTTACAGAAAATGAAACAGTAGCTAAAATCACACCTTTATTTCAAAAGAAAGCCATTTGGTCCCAAATTCAAAGGCATACAATTTATAAAACAAAAAAACCCATACCAATTAGAGGCTCTTCTCTTCTGGGATCATTCATAAAATCCTTCAGACACGTTATGTACCTTGTGAATCCTCTCTTCACTGAAGTAAAAAATATACACATAAAGAGACATTACACATTACACAGTTTGCACATAATGTCTACGATCTTAAATGAGTTTCTAACGGAGACTTTAATGGGGACAAAATTCATTTGCACTCTGAAATGCGTAAGGAAAACAGGCAAGACCTCTGCCCCCATGGAAAGATTCCAACGCTTTGTCTTCCATAACGATTTTATACACAAGGATTTAATGCCTTCAAGGAAATAACCAAACAAGCAAAACAAGACTTCTAACAGAATTCAGTTTACTGAGGAAAGATACCAAGTTCACATTCATAACATGTCCCAGACTGTGTCAGTTCTCATGGGGGGGCAGAGAATAAAAACAAAAAGGAA
This sequence comes from Pomatostomus ruficeps, assembly GCA_013400735.1. Lineage (NCBI taxonomy): Eukaryota > Metazoa > Chordata > Aves > Passeriformes > Timaliidae > Pomatostomus > Pomatostomus ruficeps. Next base: position 33,854 of record VYZT01030142.1, on the reverse strand, counting down.
GCCACCAACCTCCTCCTCCCCCCCTTAAAACCCTAATACTCATATAGCATTCTGGGACTGCTTGTTTGGAGTCTGAAGTTCAAGAATTATATTGCGTTAAGGCTAACAAAGAACACAATCTTCACTAATATAGCAAATGCCTTTTGCACTCTGGGCAGCCCAAAGGCTGCACAAATGCAGACAGTATATTCCTGAGTCTGAACTAGCAGTGTTGCAACCTTGCTCCTCACTGAGTTTCAATAGCTTGGTTTTTGCTCTGCCTAAAACACTTCTAAAGCATTCCTGCTCAACTCAAAACAGCAGCAGAGTTCAGCTAAATACATCTGCAAAACAATCTCAAAGAGGCATTAAGTGTATTCAAATGTTGAACATTATAGAAGAACACGATGAAGTGTTAAAACATGGGGGTTTTGTCCGAGAAAAAAATGTTCAGATATAGAACTCATCTTTCTAGTTGCATATTACTGACCAATGAATTACAGAAGAGTCATTAACACTAGTAGTTTCTTCAGGTAGGAGCAAACAAATGGAAATACCACAAGCACTGAACTGTTACTGTATTCTTTCCCACTAGGATATCAGGTTATGATTTAAAAAAACCCAAACAAAACTTTACGAGGATATGGAATTCCATATTCATTCTTAAATATTCACTCCGTTAGAAATATGCCTGTGCTGCTATCAAGTCAAACTCCAGAACTGCACACAAAGAAATATTTCACTAAGTCCCAGCATTAATTTAGATGAAAAACCTCTTGCAATTTAACAGTGATAGAAAATACCTCATGGGACACCTCCTGCCACAGCAACAATGTGGCCTATTACCACCAAAATTTCACACTCTTCTAAAAATCTGTGTTGTTTTGTTTGGGTTTTTGTTTTCACCTGAGGAGACATGCAGTAGCAGCACAGCATGACAGAGCTGACATGTAACAAGTTGGTGCCACATAATTCATCTCCACAGACTGATATAATACATTTAAGTGTTGATGAACATCTTTCTCATGCATTTGTGTGCCTGTGCAGCCGCTGAGTGTGAGCTCGTTATTCCCAAGCTGACAGAAAAAGAAACAGATCTTTCAGACTTAATATGGAAAGATCCACACACACAAAAAAAAAAAGAAAAAGTTAAAGGTCTCCTCAAGGTAATGGCCATTTTCTTCTGGTTTCCTAACATACAGCTAAATACTCTTGTCTTGGTATCATCTTAGTAGCAAACAACCCATACTGTTCTTAGTTTATACGCTTTTGGTTTGCCATACTTTCACAGTATCAAATGTGTACACTGAGCATGCTGCAAATCTTTTTATTGAAAACTTCACCAACTAAAAAAATACTAGCTAGATTCACTAAGATATTGTCAGGTAATCATGAAGACAGAAACTATGTCTCAAGTTTGAAAGTCTTTCTGTAAAAATACCTGTAGCTTCATATTCTCCTCAGATCTTTTTTTACATAAATTAACCCATGCACAAAAGAAAAGCAATGGTTCAAATATCTGGCAGCTTGCATTGCTTCTTTCTAGACCACAATCAACCATCTGCTTTAGTCACCGTTAAAATAAATCCACTGATTTTGAAATTTCATCTGAAAAAGGCATGGTTTCTATTCAGCTACCTCGTTTGAGCACTCGACACTTCATCGGAGCTTGGACTGGAGCTGAAGGACCTAGGACAAGAGTTTGACAGTCAGACTACTTCTTCTCATTTGCTTTTATTAAGTACTTAGTAGATCACTGAAATGTGTTACAGAATTGAACAGTTATCTTCATTTTGCAGCTTAATATAGGCTCAGTAATCCACCTTGATACAGTTTTGTTTTGTAACTTCACTGCTCTGTTTCCCATTCCACTCCTTTTCCTCATCAACACAAAATACCAAACACATAAATGTCACAGAAACCCGGAATATTCAATTCTTGTTTGATTTTTAAGTACTCTTCATAATGACTACTTATTTTAATTATTTTAACTATTCAGTATTGTGCACTACGATCAATCTGTGTTCCAGGTACCCGACAAAAGCTTCTGGTCTAAACATTCAGAGCCTAAACACAGCCCCAGGCACAATTAATATAGTCATTAAACTACCTTCTTTTACACAGGGGTCTGTATCTATTCCTAATCACTCACAGCTTCAGAGTGAATGTTAAGATGTGCATTTGCACTCCCTTTGGAACTTTTCCCTTGCCCCACTTTCCCTCAAATCCATACCCACACACACAAACAACCATGCTTTAATGACATTGTCAATATTTTGTAAGTCACAGCATTCAAGATTAAAACAAAGTGAGACACTAATACTCATTTGATGAAAAAAGTAAAAGTTTAAGTTTAATTATTCTTTGCAAAAGTAATTCCTAATTTTGAAGTAAAAAAGTTTTCCACAGTCATGGCAAACACAACACACTGCATACATGATTTTTTTCCCTCTTTCTGCTTAAGACAGGGAGTTAAGAGATAGGTATCAAAGCTATAAATCAAATCAAATCGAGGTTACAAATATTTTGCTAACAATTCTGCAGTATTAACATAAGGGAGGGGTATGGGAAAGCATATCTCCCTTGATTCCTTAAAATAAATTATGCAACTTTTTCAGTTAAAAGCTTCAAAGTATCTGATAACAAGAACAAAAGAAGATCCCCAGGCATTCTGCAAGTACAAAAATTACTTAATTTCAGAGTTGTTCAATTAGTGTCTGAAGCTCAAGTTAAGATTCCGGGTCCAGCATGTGCAGAAAACATGGCCAAATGCTAAATGACACACATGGATGTATGTGGAAAAGTGCTTTATTTTGTTTATTTCTAAGAACAAACTGAATTTACAGAGAATTGCACCAGAAGCAGGTCACAGTGCACTCTGCCTTAACATGGTTAAAGTTCAGAAGTATGGTCAAGCTAAAAATCAAGTTGTAGCTGCTGCTATCACCAATGGTAGCAGACCGGGGGATTGACTCTTTTTTTTCTTATTAAAAAAAAAGAAAAAGCATTAAGCAAAGATCTTAGCTGCCCACAAAAGTTTAACAAAGCAGTTTTAATCTTGAAGACTCTCCCATTCAGCAACAACAGGTTTCCAGGCTAATACTAATTCATGCTTACTAGCCACAGGGCTTTGTAATGTTATCAATATATTTCTTAAGCATCCCAAAACCAAACCAAACCAATATTTTCCCTAAAGCATACCAGACTGATCAATGAGCTGAAAATCATCTGGTTTGCCAGGCTCAAAGGGAAACAATCAACAGAACAGCCTCCTGGTGTTCAGCAAGCAGCAGAGTACCCCAAAGAGCAATTCCAGGGCCCACAACGGTGCATCCCCAACCAGGTGACTGATGCTGCCATTCACAGAACACCCTCAGAACATTCCCGGGCAACAGTGATTTAGGGGATACAACTGATGCCACAGCTTCAGCTGAGCAGGACTTTGGGAACACTGGCAGACTGCACAGGCAGCTTCCTGCAGAGTATCTTATCCCCCATTAGCTGGGCCTTGCAAGGATGACTGCTGCCATCCCTGTTCAGGTCAAGTGGGATGTGGAGAAAACTGAGAGGGTCCAGCAAAATGGCTACCACGACAAACAACCCAGGGCAAATAATTTATCAGAACAGGTTTGGGAGCTGGATGTCTTTAGCCTGGTGGAGGCTAAGAGGAGATATAATAGCATGGGTACCTGAACAGCAGCTACAAAATGTCCACTCCTGTTGGAATGTGACAAAAGCATTAAAAAGTAGCAGCCAGAAATAGTTGCTTCAGGGGCAAGGATTAGGACAAAATTCCTCTATAAACAGAGGAGCAACTACAGATTAAACACAGGTAGATTCTCTGCCTGTGAAGATGTTCAAGAATTCAGCAAGCAAGTGACGATCCAGGACTGGCAGTAGTCCTGCTTCAATCAGGAAGTTAAGAAATCACCTCATCAGTCTCAGGAAATCCCTTCCAACTAATTATTTAATTTATTAAGATCTATTTTCCAAATATTTGTTACCTACATGAACAAACAAACAAAATACCCAACAAGAACAACCCCCCCAAAACCCCTTTCCTTTCAATATTCAATTACATATAAAAGGTGGAGAACAAAGAAACATCTGTATGTCTATTTGTAATGCACACACATTCCTAATGACTGCCAGAAATACAGCAGTCACGTTTCAAAACAAAAGGGCAGTTTCAGACACTGTCAGTTCAGCTACTCAGCAGCAGCAAGGATGTCCCGAGCTCAGCACCAAAGATTCCCTTTCGTAAACAAAAGGGAAGTGCACAAAGATGCCAGATTCCATCATGAAGAGGAGCTCCCAAAGAGAAGGGTAGTAAGTGTGCTGAAGCAGTGTTCAACCTTATACTTCTATTCTTATGGCTTCTGAAATGTTTTCTCTTCTAGTCTTTAAGTCAGACAAGAACTTCCAGGCTTTTTCTTCGAAGACTTAGCAGGAGTTATACACCCAAAATCTGCATTCTTATCTATGTTTAACAGACATTGAGCATGGAGGGAGATTTTAAAACATACAAATTTCTCAAACTATTAAGATGAAATGCTGATCAGGATACTGGTAGTGCTGTCATTGGTGAACACAAGGCAGAATACGCAACATTTGTGCCTTCACTGGAGGAAGAACTTGTCATCAGTGCTGTTTAATAATTGCAGCTTATCTTCAGACTGGATTCCTCTCCTCGACTCCATGTTTTACAGAACAACCATAATGAAGCTTTCTTTACTCCTGGTGCTATTTACAGGTTTTTTATTTATAGATGCAGTTTAGTAGATCCAGAAGCTAAGCACATACAACATCCCTTATTACACTTTTCATTTGTATTCCTTTAAGAGCAGTACTACAAGCTACCTCTGCATCATACTCTAATGCAAGAAAAATTCCAGAAGCTGTGTGAAAAAATTTCATTAATCCACTCCTCTGTGCCGTATTCATTTCACCAATAAAGCTAGGCAGCCCATAAAGGGCTTTAGCAGGGCTCATACTCTGTATTATGGCTCTTGCCTGAGCTGACTAATAGTAGTAAACCACTGCATTTTGCTATTGTCCAGTAAATGTTTGCCTAATGTGTATATTGGCATTGCCCATCGTTTAATGCCTCTTGCTCAAAGCAAAAAGCTTTCAAAACTTTTCTATTTTGGCCAATAGGTCCCAGGGGAAAAAATGCAAGGTTCAGTTTGCTCCCCTCCTTATCCCTGAACACAAGGGCAACTGCCTTAAAAAGAGCTGAAAGAAGTATTCCATCTGTCCAATTATATCACTGTACAAAGGAATCACATGACTGAAATTTATATACTCAGCTGAGCTTTGATTTAACTCTCAGTAAAGTCTCAGAACTTCAGCATCTTCTATCCCCACATCTTCCATTATGTTGCCCTCCTCTGAACTGCTGAAGAGGGAAAGAAAAACCCAACCCAGAAAAACCCAAGATACCCAATTCTGTCATTACCACAAAAATAGTCTGTGGATAGTTCTGCCATATGGAAACTCACATGGTAAGTAGATGCCTTTCTTATAGGAAGTGGAACTCCTCCAAAAACAAACATCTGGAATCAGATTCATTTCTTCACTTAATTGACTTCGAAGCCAACACGATTGTACAGGCACAGAGGTTACATACACTCACCACTTCTGGATTATCAATTAACCTTTGACGAGTTCAGAAAGGATACATGGCATATCCCATCTGAAAACACTCAGAATCCAAATAATTTGTCTTTTTAAAATTTGGTTTACAAATGGCAGCAGCATTGGAGGTGCTCTCCTCCACTGACAAAATAACTTTTTTTAATTCTGCAGCAAGGAAGAAAATGCAGGTGTTGGTGTAAAACATTTCACATATGTCGAGCTCCATCCTCTGAAGTACCTGTTCCTTTTCAGACTGTGTGTATTTCAGATACTTGTCAAGTATTGCCCAGAATGATTTCCAAGAAAACTCATCCTTCACTTGCAAACACTTTTTTCCTGGTTCTTTGAAGCTCTGTGAACATGCTGTCACATTTCAGTCTCACTGGAATATTTGACAGCATGAACATTAAAACAAGACTGCAGATCCAGCAACAACAACAAAAGCATCTCATTAATTTATATACTGAAACAAAATTAGATTCACACTTTACATAGTGCACGTAATTTATGAATATCCATACTTTCCATGCTCATTTGCAAAACTTTACTACTGAAGTGCATAAATGCAGTATCATTTTTGGTCATGCTTAATTCATATGTCTACAAACAGCAGAAAAAAAATCAGCTATATAAAATGAAAAAACAAAGGCTAGACAAATTCATTCTTTTCCATCAGTGACAGAGCACAATGAATTTACTGGATCAGCTGCACCTTGAAGAATTATTTATATAACTGGTAATAAGTTCATGGGAGAGTTCAAGAAGTTCTGCATACATATTGACTATATAATTCTGCATTGCAGTTCCCAACACCTCTGAAAAGTTACTTAGGCAAAAAGCTTTTCTACTTGTAAAAAATCCCAAACCAGCACAACTGAAACATACAAATAAATTTCATCAGGCCAAATTCCAGCTTCTTTGGATAAATAAACCCTACCAGTGGCTTGCAAATTGTCCTCCCACATCTTGATCTTCATTGAAGCAGAATGCAATACTGATAAGAGTAGGATAAAGGAGACATCCGCAGTATTAATAATAATTTTTTATTAGAATTAAGTTTCTGATTGCTTCAAAATGATTGCTGAGGCAGAGGAGTTTCTGGGTAAAAGCACATCTTGCAATGCTTCTGACATGTGGCAACTTGTGATGTTGGGACTCCTCCAGAAGTTAGAGCTACCTTGCTCATCGAAGCTTTAGAGTCTTCACTTTAATAATCAGATATTTTGACTTCCTGTTCTGCAGAAGACATCCCATTTGGAAGATTCCAAATCATGACATTTCCAAGGATACAGTATTTGTAGCGTGCACATACTCTTAAGCCAAATTCTCCATGAACACTGAGATTGCAGTACATACAGCAGTGTTTTCTAAAGCCGTGGGTCTTTGCAACAGGCTCCTGCACTGCACCACTCTTTTCAATCTTGCTGCCACAACTTCTGTCCTCTTATTCAAGTCACCCTTTCTGCCACATGCATCCCATACATTATTCCTCCAAAACCAGATTTTACGATCCTGAAGAAAAAACCTCTTCACTTAATGAGTATTACTTTTAACAATAATTTCTGACAAGAAATTTAAAGAAATCTGTTGAAAGTGTCTTCCACTAAAAGCCCTGGACCAGAGCCACACAAATCTGTTCTTGTTGCTGAGGTGTAAATAGTTTTGTAGTGCTTGAATCCATTGCACTTTGAGAAGAGTTGTAAGTTTTCACAACTTTTCAAATTCTGTCAGAGAGCTTCCTTACCATGTAGCAGTCATGGCTGCTGAGGGGAAATCTCGTAGCTGTTCGCACACTTGAATGACGTGTCTTGCACCAATTCCCTCATCAGCACAAAACCCCAGGGGCACCTAATGAAGCCCAGTCTCTTAGGAAAGGGCCTCTGACCAGTGTTTTCCCAGATCTTTCTTGTGTGTTGATTCTTCAGGGTCCAGTAAGTGCTGAGCTCAGCCTGCAGCACTTTCCTCAGTACAGGACTGACACCATCACTCTTGCCTGTGCAGATGTGTATTTTCAGGCACCCTTGATCAACTTGGTTCAAACAGGCTGAAAGGTTCAAAAGACACTGAGGAACAGATGATGAAGGTGGAATGTAAGCCTTGTTTCTTGGGAGAACAGGCTAAGAAGATAAAGTAGGAGTGAAAGGCTTGTTTCTTGTGATGACTGACTGTATAACTACTTTAGTTTTTAATAATCTCATTGATTTTTATTAATATTCTCACATCTGCTTATGCTCCTACTTCCTGTACATCACCATAAGTAGCCTTACACTAAGATTTTCATTTCCCCTGTGAGCTAGGTATACATTTTCAACCTTTCACCACAACTCATATTTTCATGTACATATGACAGTCTGGATTCACATTCTCAATTTCTGGGGGGAAAAACACCCCAACAACTGAATTCACCTTGAACACATCTTTGCTACTCCAAGTCCACTACAATAAAGAGAGGCAGAACATTCCTGTGATGCAGCCAGGCAGCTTCAGCACTGGTAGAGCCGCATCTGCAAAGGTGCTGCGTTAGCCTGCTGATTTAGCTTCTTAGCATTCTGCCTGAAGCTTAGCAGTGAGTGCATCAAGCTGACAGAAGTGGGAGACAATTTAGCCTGGGAAGGTGAGAAACTAAAACACTGACTATACATCCCTCTGCTAGACAGATATATAAATATTTATATGTAAAAAAGCATAATAAAGGTTTCATACTCTGAAACAATTCTTTGCTCAGCAGTTCACTAGACAGAAATATCAGAAGAATGTTCAGCATATAAAGAGAAACACTGTTACACACCTATAAATCATCAAGTGCAAATACCTGAACTATTAGAAAAGCAACAAACATTAAATCCCCAAGCAATATCTATCCTAGGAGGCTGGAAGAAAAGAAGTATTATACTTACAACAGACAGTCCTGCGTCTCAGGGCTTTCTCTTGCTTTAATTATGAAGATGCAAGTCATCCCAAAATAAAATAAGAAAAAGAAATTAATGTGCTGCATTAGTCGAAGGAAAAACCCAGCACTTCCTGAGAAGCCTTTGCAGATAAATTCATTACAGGCCAAAGTTTCCATTAGCAAATAGGAAAAATTAGAGCCTTTATGATTTTCTGCAAAAGCTGGAAGTACTGACAAAGCTGTTAACACAAGGTTACTTTCAAGAAAGCCCTGTTATTTAATGAAGTTTTAAGAGATGATTATGGCTTGAAACGAAACATCTGAAGGATCCCAGGAAAACCTCAAGCTCTGTATGATTACAGCTCCTAAGTTTTCAGAAGGTGCAGTTCCAACAACAAAAAATGTGGAAAAAGAAATCTCACCCCAAAAGAAAAAACAAACTAACTAAAAGCAGCTCCCCCACCATTTTGACTGGATTTGGTTAAACCTTAAGGCTAGCCAAACCTCATGAAAGTTCATATCATGAAGAACAGGAAAAGTGTCTTTCACTGGCTGAATCCAGAACAGATGATTGCTTTTTGGCAGAATCTAAAGAAAAGAGGAACTTAAATTTCCATTTAATAGCTAAAGCAATCCTGACTCATTTTGAGAATTTTCTGGCAAGTAAACACAAACTCGTCATTTACGAGAACAAAACAATAAGTGCGATCATTCTACCAGTACAGCAGCTGCCCGTCCAGAGCAGTCCATGGAGTTAAGTGCTGTATTTTCAGTATTCAGTGGCATGGAAGAGATGCTGGACGTGGGTGTGGCAATTCAATAGGAAACAAGACCGATACAATAGTTCATTATTCGAGAAGCCAAGTAGCTGTTCTTTCACTGCACTTGTAAGATAAGGAAGTTACCCAAGTCCCCGTTTTGCCACAGGTAGTGGATGGTTTTGTATAAACTCAGCAGGATTTCATAAACTTAGAAATACAGACACGGTGTTCCTTGCAATTACGCTGTTCCAAGTGCTTCTGTTACTCATTCTCCAGTTTTGTAGCAAACAGCTGCTAATACCAAGCTTTTCACACAAGCGCAGAAAACATTAGCAACTGTGAGCTCCTGCTGCAAGAGAATTTCCTCCTGACTGCTGTCAGACACTCAACTTTGACTGCACCTGGGTCACTGCTTTGGGTAATATTAGAAATGGAGTTTCACAACTGAAGCTAAGGGGTCCATTTTAGTTGTGATCCCTGTTACCAGATCAGGAATTAAGATTCTCACACATTAGGTAAGAAACTTATTCTCTCTTCTGGTTCAGGGATTGCAACAGTCTCTGTCCTGGTTCAGGGATTGCAACAGCTGTTTCTGAGCTAAGACTATGAAAAGTTAGAGTAACTTTTGGCAAAGTGTCTAACTTTGCGAAGTCAAAACTCAAAAACTACTGGTTTTATGGGTTCAAACCTTCCATGCACACTGTAATCTATATGAGCTACTCCATAAAGTAGTTGTCCACATAATTCAAGTTCACAGGTTATCTAACAGAACAGTTTCAAGTGCATCGTTAAGAGTTACATGAACATAATTTAGCTTTCCTTAAAAAGATACAATCTTGAAATATATCAGTTAGATATACAAGGATGTGCATGGAAATTCCACTTATTTTAGTTCTTGAAGCTCATAATAAGCAAATCAAGTTTGGGGGTTTTGTTTGTCTTCCATTTGGTTTTTCCCCTCAAAAAGAACGCTCCACAATTTTCTCTGGATCATGAAGATATGCTGCAGAACACAACGGCATGCTTTTTAGACCAAATATAAACAATCCAACAGCAAGGTAACCTTCCTGTAAGTAACTATGTTAGTATTCCAAGTATCAACCCAAATATGTCTGACTGAAATGCTTATAGAGCAATGGTTGACTTTACTGCCAGAAGAAAGGACAGAAAAGTTGCCTGTACATCAGGATTTCAACCACAGGTTCTGATGCACAACAGTCAGGGGTAAGAGGCAGATGAAAGGAGAACACTGAAATGGTGAAGACAAAGACTAACAGCTCTCTTCACAGATTTGAACATTCCTTGTTTCTAACGAGCCTGTATAGTCTTGAATAGAGATTTTCCTCCTTTTGGGACATGGAAGGCATTTCTACCTATCTAACTCCACATTTGAAGGGAGGGCAAGGAATCTTGAATCTTTCATAGAACCAGAGCAATCTTCATCCGTGCTCCAAATTCAGTTCACAAAACAGGCAATGCTCTTCTGCTGATGTCATACCTGCAAAGGGCTGTTCAAAATACATGGAAAAATGACGTTCCATACCAGGATTTCCTTTCTAACAAACTGAGCTATAAAACACAATTTATTCTGTTTTTGTAAACATGCATTAATCACATACCACCATATTCCAGGTATACACACAGCAGGTGTATTTTTCCTCAGCTGGGAAAAAAAAAAAAGGCCAACCTAACCCACCTTTCATGCATTATATCTCCCATTACTCTTACAGGCTTGGTTCATATAAAAGAATTAATAAATGTATATAAATGTTGTTTTCTGAACATTTCACCATAATGGTTAAAAGTAAAATTAAACTCTTTTTCAGAGTATCCAATACCAGTCAATTCCAGTTTTCAGAGCCACGAATGATATGCACATCTATGCATATTTTGGCTAAGTCACTGACCACAACTCCCCATCCCATTAATAACTGTTCTGCACTGAAACCCCATCACCATGCAACTGTACAGAGGTCACACAGCACTTAATGCACAAGATACACACAGCCTTGTACTGTGACCATCCCAGCCACACAATCTTCTGGCCATCAGCACCTTTTTGACAAGGGTTTGGCCTTATGAACTAACAGCTCTAAAAAAAATTAGAGATGAAACCAAAGTATGCAGAAACAACCCTCGATAAATATCTTACATACCTATTCAAAATCCAGAATAACCAAACTACCCAGGTAGGGAAAAAAAAAGAAAGAGATAAAATAGCCAGGTACACTGAAAGTCAGCTGAAGTATTTCTACAAATCTGTCAGACAGCCAAGCTTTACTACTGCAGCTACTCAAAAAAACACATTTTACTTTGAATAGCTACAGGAAACATAGGCCAATGAAATGAGAATAATTTCACATATGCAGCATGTGTTTACATTTGTTTCTTGAAGTTTTCCTAGTGACTGTCCTTCTGATGAAGTGATTTTTCTTGCATTTTTGAAACACCTTTAGTGGCAGACAAGCACAGAGTACTTTTAACAATGCCATTTTAAAAAACAAACAGGCAACTGATAGAAAAAAGCAATCTGACTAAAGTCATAAAAAAAGGCTAATGGGTTGGTCAGGCCAGTATTGTGATTTAGGAAAAGAACTACTGCTTTCTCTTCATTTTGTTATGTTGTCAGGACATCCTTTGGTATTATTCTGAACAGGAACTCCTCCAGTAAGGAGCAAACTAAGAGCTATTCACTATCTACAACCACCCAGCATTAAAAAGAAACATAGGCTCAGAACTTTTATAGTTATTCCAAACCTAGTGGTACAAAAGTCTGAAATCACTCTGTGAGTTCTTATCTTTTTCCACCAAAGCACACAAAAGATTTCGTAATTTAAAGAAAGAAATTGGAGATAACTGGAAAGAATGATGAGCGAGCTTGGAGTTATTCCTACAGAAATGCAGGCGTGTGACTGACCATGACTCCACACACCAGATCCCAGACCTAACAGAAATCCCTTTTTCAGCCTGCCCCACTCTTGCTCACTATCAGCTCAAAGACTTCATTGACACAAGAAACTTTTGACAGATATAGCTCAGCACACAACCAAGTGTGAGGCAGAAGGAAAACTATATGCAGATTTTCTAAGAAAATAAGTGCTCTTTTTTCTGCTTTTTAAGGGAAAACCAGCAATAATTAGATTGCTAAGAAGGTTAGCTAAGAAAGAAAAAAAAAAAACCAACCAAACCAACCACAAAAGCAAAGGAATTCTTTGCATCAGCAGGAACATTTGACTGGACGTGAAAAATACTACTATCTACCTCTATTTGATCAACAGGGAACAAGAAGATTCAATCCTGGGAGGAAAAATAAAGGGGGGGTTGGAGAAAGCAGAGCCACTGACTCAAATAAGAATCAATGCTATTAAAGTGATCAAAAAACAGGTAACAGAATACTATTAACCTGTCTCAGTAGCAAGGAGGTGGGGAGATGCCCCTCATCCCCAGCAAAAAAGAAGAGGGCACACAAACACTTGAGAACGGCAGTTTTGCTGTTAGTCTCTAACCTTCCAGGAAGAATAAAATGTCATTGAGAAAACATCAGAGCAGGCACTTCAGTGCCACAACAATACAATCTGATGGCAGCAGAGGAGCACAGACAACTGAGTTATGTCTTACCTTTACAGACTGAGCACAGTGGTGGAGTTTTAAACAGAAGACAATCATCAGCCAAAGGTTCGGTCACACAACATTTGTAAAAGCCTAATCTCTAAACACACCCTCACAGAACGGTGCCTAATGATTTAACGCCTTTGCTTGCTTTGTGCTTAAACCAGTGAGTTGTCACTGAGATGCCTCAAACCAACAGAAATGTCAGACTTCCTAGTTACTAGTAAGTCTGTGTAACTCCTTCAGGAAATCAGAACTCGTGTCACTACCAAAGCAAAGAGTGAGCTCGTTTTATTCAAAGTACAGGTGAGTTATGTACACTTGGAAGACAGAACAGTACTTTTCCCAACTGTATCTGAAAACAGAAGGTTGAATTCTTTCACCACCTGTGTAATTCAAATGTTAATTTCACAATTAACACACATTTACCTTTAGGTATGGCTGATGTTTCAAGTTACATGCTGCACAAAGCAGAGTTGTGAGATTCCCACCTCATCTTTTTCTTGGGATATTTCAAGCAAGTTACTATTACAAATCTACCAGTAAGTTAGATAAGCACTTGAAGCCCTGTGAAATCAAGTAGTGAACTTGCAAGTGTCCCGGATTTATGATTAAATCTGCCTATACATTTAAGATGGAAAAAGTTTACCTTTCTATGCTTTGCACCACGATAGTGTGACTGAAGACTTACAGCAGACGTACATAAAATTTTACAGACCTGAAAGAGAGAAATTGAGAGCACCTCTTCAGTCATGCTACGAATATTCCGTCGTTGGTGAATTATAAATATGAAATACATCCATTCCTACAGGGTAAGCGTGTAATTCTCAAGGTCTTCTTTGGCTCAAACAGTGCAGTTTTGCATGACTTTAAGGAGAGCAGCATACCACTAAAATGACCAGAAATAGTACGCAAACCTGTTCAAACGATACTTAAACACATGTTTAAATAAATCAGGCGGTAAGTTTTTAAGAGCCTCCCCCTTTTCTGCTACCAGCACTTTCTGAACTCTTAGTTTTCTAAACTTCTCCAAGCTAGAAAGCAAGCAAAAAGGGATGGTCGTGCAGTGACTAGAAATGAACAGAGGCAAAATCATGCCCTAGAATAACTGCAACTCCGTTCATTGTTCATTCACGGCTACATTAAAGGGATCAGAAAAACAATGGAGGAAGACACATGCATTTCATCAAGATCCACAGACACGCATATACCACTGCAATAATTAACAGAAGACAATACAAATATTGTACAGATGATGCACAGATATTTCTTACACTCTTTAGCTTTTACAAAAGCAACGATTAATACATGCTAACATTGTCTGTTCCCTTTACATACTGCCGCAGAACTTGAATGCGCCAGAAAAGCATTCAGTATTTTTGTACAGCAGTACAGGACTGACAAACTTAAGGCGTTCCGAGGCGGAGCTGCAGCTTTTAGAGATAAATGAGCCTTTGCGGCCGCCTATCAGAAACACTCAACAGAGACTGGAAAGGCTGCAATTAAGAACCATTACACCGCACCCGTGGCTGCTCAAGAACCACCCGAATTCACCGAACCCTAAAGCCAGCAGCTCTTCCAGGGACCGGCCACGTTATTCTCCACACTACAGCCCCCGTCGCTTCCAGGTCTGGCCCCGCGCCGGGATCAGCTCCGCGCGGCCGGGAGCGCGGTCCCCAATCCCCGCACACCTTCCAGCGCCCGCCCCGAGCACCCGGGCGGAAAACCCAACAGAGAAACCAACTCACTTCGCAGTAAAAATCTTTTTTTTCAGGCTCCGCTTTGCCATTTTCTGCCTTAACTTCCTCGGCCACGGCGCTCATCCTGCACGGCCGGGGGGAAAAAAAAATTAAAAAAGAAAAAGAAAAGTCAACTCTTGTTCACACGGCGCTTTCCAGCAACCAGCTGTGGGCGGAGGCCACGCCTCGGGCGGAGGAGCCGGGTTATTATTTTGCTATTTAAGCGCTATTGTTTTATTCTATGGATCAATCCCCATCTTCCATCGCCGGCGCAGCCGCAGAGCATCCGGGAGCTCGCGCCCACCTCGCCCCGCACAGCGCTCGTCACTTCCGCCGCCGCAGCCGCGCCCCCGGGCCGGCGGCCATTGGCGGGCAGCCGCGCCTCGCGGCCAATGGGGAGCCGGCGTAGCGCCGCGCGCCCGGCAGAAAGCCACGCCCCCGACGGGAGGCCACGCCTCCGGCAGCAGGCCGTACCCCTGGCAGCAGACCACGCCCCCGAAGCAGGCCACGCCCCCGACACTAGACCGCGCTCCCCAGTAGCGGACCACGCCCCCCTAGAAGATCACGCCCACAGACAGCAGGCCACGCCCCCGGCCTGGCTTCCCCTGGAGCAAGGGAGGAAACCGGGACCGGCGGGGGCCGGGATGGGGGCCGGGACCAGGCCAAGGTGGATACTGGGCCGGGTCAGGAGGGACCCCGGGAGGAGTTCAAGGATAGGATGCTCGGACCCATTCAAGGGGGATACTGGGACCAGCTGAGGCCAAGAGAGGATACTGCAACCAGTTCCGACCAGGGTGGGTGCCTGGACCTGCTTAGGATGGATGCTGGGACTAGTTCAGAGTAGGGATGCCGGGACTGTTTCAGGCTGGAGGTGGGTAATGGGACCGTGGGTAATGGGAGGGAGCCAGGGTGGAGAGATGCCGGAACAAGTCCAGAGGGAGTGCTGGGCCCAGTGCGAAGGGGTTACTGGGCCCCGTACAGGGAAGTGGCAAGAAACACACGCAGCAGCAGCAGCTTTAATTTAAATGCAAACATTTTATTTTAAAATGTCTCAGCTTTGCGCTTCTGCCTGGTAATAAATGTAAAATATAATTTAAGAAGTATGCTTGAAAGTTCCTTCTAAAAGCAGGCTGAGGAGACAGTACAAAACAACAGAAAAGTGCGCCGAGTTTAAACAACATGCCAGAACATCAAGTCCACAGGTCACTGCCTGGTTTGTCAGCCACAATATATTTTACAGTTGTATTACTGGTATACCGTGACACCTGTGATACGCCTCTACACTCCTACACACAGCCAGTGGTGTTGGTTGGGTTACACGTGACCAAAGGTGATCCCACAGGATTCCCTGGGTTGGCTTCCCCGGGGCTGGAGCTGTGCCTGTCTGCTGCTTCACCTCCCTGGGTGGGCAGCATGGATGCCCCAGTCCCATGCCTCAGTGCAGGCATTACCTGCAATATCTAGCACGTTTTCAAACAGAGCTGGCGTGGTTGCGGTGTTGTCTCCAGAAATACACCCTCCCAAAAAATTTGGGGGGATCATAGAGTGCCAGATAGGCCAAAACTGTTGGTAGAACTTGATGCACCTGTTTGTGAATCATAGAACCGTAGAATGGTGTGGGTTGGAAGGGATGTTGAAGATGATCCAGTTCCAACCCCCCTACCATGGGCAGGGACACCTTCCACTAGACCAGGTTGCTCAGAGTTAGTCTTGTTCTCCACTGTATTTCTTCAGGAGAAGCAGGAATGGCCCGTTGATTATTAGTAGAATTTGATGGCAGATTATACTCCTTTGGTGATGATATTATTGGTACATGGACATTTCTGTAACAGTCAGTCTTTTATGTGGAGTCACATTAAAATGCTTGATCATTGTTTGTGGTTCTAGTCTCAAAATCTAAAATGGACTAATTAAAACCACTGCACTGTACATGTCATATAATGCTTCCATACCCTTCTTAATTAAAAAAAAAATATTAAACTTACAAATTAAAAGTGCAATTGTACAGTGAAAAAATAAACACATGTAGAAAAGAAATGGGAGAAGCAAAAAAGAAGAAAATTAATTCCTTGGTTTTTTGAAAGAGAGACCATGTCTAAAGAAAAAAGTATTTGGCGTTATATATACATACTTGCAGCACTAAACTGTTGGTGGCAGCTGGGGGTTTCTTGGCAGTACAGACTCCCAGAGAGAGGATTTTTCACCAGCAGAGTGACCTATTGTCTGGTTTAGGGGTACAGCTGTAATTAGTGAGTACCTCTGTCTTATTAAGGAGGGCAGTGAGAAATGGGAGATTTCACTTCTGCCTAGCACTGTTCTTTTGGCAAAACTTTTGAAGTATGCCTAAAGAGGAAATAAAGCTACAGACACAGAAAACAGAAAGGGTGGAGATCAAAATGTACCATCCTATGCAATCAAAAAGGTGGAAAAGCTAGAGGAATAAAAGGGAATTGCCATTAAGGAAGAAAGTGTTCTTTGGTTTAGTCAAGAAGGAGTTCAGGGGGGAGAGGAAGAACCCTTTCAGAAGAGGGAAGTTTGTTGACCATGGAGAGGAAGAGTCTTCTTAGCTATGGTAAGAGTAGAAACAAAACTGAATACTGATATTGAGAACTGAGATAACTTTGGCCTTTTTGAAATTCTTTCTAGAAAGACAAAATTATGTAAAAAAACCAACAACCCATATAACAGTTGATGCTTGCTTTTCCTTAATTCACATTTTAGGTGAACACAGGGAAGATACACATGGCCCAAAAGTTAAAAAAAAAAAAGAAAAAAGGAGGTTCCAGAGGGAGAGCTCACACCCTTCAGTGATGCAAAACGAGGAGCTCTAGACCAGAACTTCACCTGATTTTTTCTAACATAGCCTTTTGATTGCTGAAATACAATTAATAAGACTAGCCAAGCAGCTGAGGTTCTTTCTATTGCTTTCTGCCATGCCTTTGTTTACCATAATTCTACCAGTACAAATGTGAAACTGGAGCTGTTCCTGGAGCCCTGTTGCATCAAAGAAGTCTAGAAAAACTTCAGACTGCATAGTTAGAGCATCAGCTGCACAGTTACCAGCAGCAAGAGAGTTAATGCACACGCACTTTGCCAGCGTTTGGAAGACTAGCCCCGGGAAAGGAGCAGGAGCACTTCATGCCTCCTAGAAAGATGTTTTCCATCTGATTGAGAAATGCAGCTTAGCATTGAAATGCCTCAATCCTTGTTTTCAAGAAATTATTTTTAACCTGCAAAGTTACAAAATCAGTTCTACAGGAAAAAAAAAAGTACATGGTTTCAGACCACAGGATTTTTAACGGTGGATGGAGAATTAATGCTGTAGTCACAGAATAATTAGACCTTGAAGGCAATATGTCTTTTCTCTCCCCAAAATTTGTCTTAGCAATTTTTTTTTAACTTTACTTCCAAACTTCCACTCAAAGAACATCTTTGCCTAAGCAAAAGCAAGTGCTTGGCTCTCCAGATGTTTGGGTTGGTTTTTTTTAAGAGTATTTTGTGAGTTTAGAATATATTTCAGCCTGTCACTGATGACTTTGTTCAGAGGCATTTCTCATAGCACGATAGGGAAACGTATTCATAGTGACAAGAACATGCCAGATGTCACTGAAACATGACAAAGATCTGTTTGTCAGGGTGGTGGTGCCTATGAACATAAACTACCTGGTGCAGCCCTCTTGTATGGATCTCCTTCAGCTGGGTGAGAGCCTTGTGACTTCATCCTGAGCGTGGCCACCTGCACAATCTCTTGCTCACTATGTTACAGATGCCTGTTTCAGGTGAGACTCACAATTTCACATAGGGCTTGACAAGATTTAAAAGAAGAAACTCCAGGGAAATAAACTCCTGTTCTAGTGAGAAATTTTCTACCGTCTAGTTTAGGTTTAGGATTTTTATCTCAGTATGATCAGAAAAGTATTTCCATTTTGAATGTTTACACTCTAAGAGAGTAGTCAGAAAGAGAGGAAAAGAGCAGCTAGAGAAGACAAGAAAAATAGGACAGTTCTATACCCCTGTCATTCTGAGGTTGGTTTTCTTGGTTGCGTGACACTCAAATGAAAGAAAATAAGTATGTTAAATTTTTTACCACTACCCAAGGCAATATATGTATTCCTAGGTAGGGCAAATGATGCCTTTTAAGTATTTTAATTTAAAACGTAACATCTTGTTAAGACAAAATAATGGGTTTCCTGAAATAACTGCAGCGGGTAAGGCCCTACTATTCAAGTTCCAGTATGGCTTCAACACAAAGAGTTCAGAAAAGCTTCTAGGCAGCAGAAGCTGTTCTTATCCCACAGAATATTCCTTGCCTCGGGCTTGTTGCCTCTTAAGTATTTTAAGCACTAGGAATTTCCATAAGAATTGCACATGCCCTGTCGAACTCAATACCATATCAAAGGATCAGCACCTAAAGTCCTACTCAAATGATTGATGCTCAAATGTCAGACTTCCTTTTACCATCCAGAGCAGACTCAGATGTAAGAACTTTAAGAATGCCTGACTGTGTTCCAGTAAAGGGTTGGTAAACCACAGACTCAAAGGTTGCTTTGTCACGTTACAATCAAAGAGTAGGAAGTTAGTCTTTCCTACAGTGAATTTAGGTACAGTCCCTTAATCTTTCATTTCACTTGTTAAATCTCCAAACTGAGGACAACTGGAACAAACTTACCACTTACACAGTGCTGCCCTCACTCAGAATTTTTGAAACAAAGCTTTACTTTGGTATCTAAAGACTTTAAAGTCAATGTAAATTATTTATAGTGTTACCTGCAGTGGGGGTCTGCCCCAGTTTCAGTCACTGTGTAAGTGTAGGGAAATCCAGTCTTTTTGCTGTTCAAGCTTACCCCTAGCTAAAATCATATTGTTTCTCAGTAAAAATAGTAGCTTTCACTGGTGTTGGACTAGCATTTGTATGGTGCTCAGGAGCTGTCCACTGGCAGCTGAAATCTGGTCACGTTCTCAGTAAAGTCAAGACCTCGATCAGCAGCTTTAGCACTGCTAGTAGTCTCTGCTCTCTGTGGACCAAATATCATCCCAGGGGGAGACACCTTCTCACAGCTTTTAGAACTGCTCACCTTCCATACCAAAATATATCCTCCCCAATGATCAGGGAACTCATGAGTCCATTCTGTCTCAGCCTCTGGAGAGCTGATGGCTGAGGAGGTTCGAATGCTATTATCAGTCAGGCATTTCTTTCAGCCTGAATGCTCCAAGTTCCTATTAGGCAACCATTTGATTAGGCATTTCTTCTACAAGAATAATTTTTTATTGTTGCAACAATAATTGCATTGGGAGGCTCCTAAAACAGACTTTAGGACTGTGCTCAAGGGATACAAATACCAGTTCATTAAGGATAAAAGCTAAATACCAGTGATTGAAAATATCTTAAACCCTACTTCTCAGTGCTAGTTTTTAGAATAATACCAAAGCAGCAACAACCACTGAGAAAATGTGACCATTTTAAAGAACTGCCACTCTGTCTTTCATCCTATTTACTGGTCAGTGCCAAAGGGTCATTAATGTCTGCATACAAAAAGGTTTTATAAGAATAAATCAGTGGTAATTTAAGAGGGTGCAACGCAATGTCAGATTTCAGTCCCGACTCAATCCATGTATCATGGGAAGAGGATGAAGGCATATCTTTGCCTTGAACACAAATGAGAAGAGATTATTTTAAGCATGTATTTCTTCTGTTCTTTTTAAGTACTTAGAACGAACTGGTCTTTATTTACTACCAACAATGGTTAGCAATTGTCCAAAGAGGATAAACTGCTGATCTCTTCATAAGCCCAGTTCTTGGGAGATTGCTGTACTGCATGTGTGATAATTTAGACTAAAAGAAATTCTGCTGATACCACATTTTTTCATGTGAGACCTGAAATAAGAACTCAGCCACAAATTACGTGGGCCAAAATCAAATGTGATGTGCAGGATAAGTGTGTTTTTCTTGGCTTCAGACTTTATGGAATAATAAGGAAACAAACGTGACTGCATTTACAGCAGGGAGTCAGAAGGTGACATCTCGCTTTTGAGTCACACATTCATCCATCCTCCTAGAAGGCCATTACATCTCATGTACCAAATTACATTCCCTTACATGCAGAAGCTTCAACTCCCTCTCTAATATCAATCAAGATGTGTAAAATGTGTCTAGGTTTGTTGAAAACACGAGAAAAATAATTCTAATTGATATGAATCAGGAAAGCCTGAGAGTGGATAGAGTTATGTCAACAAAAAAAAAAAAAGAATTTTGTTAACAGGGAGAACTTTGGAGAATTTCTGTTGTTAGTATGAATTGCTTCTGCACTGAAGAGAGAAATCTGGCTGGTATAGTTCTCCCACTTTAGTCACAGCGGGAAATATTTCTAAGCACAGACAAGGCTTTCAGTGGCACAGTCCTGTACAGAGTTGCACCTGATGTAACCCCTCCCATCGTTCAAAATGGCACCAGCATGTCCAGATGAAGATAACAGTGTTTTACAGCCACACTTCATCAATGCAAATGATATGAGAAAGTGCAGGGCAGTGTGAAACCAAGCCCAGGTACTCTGATTTGAAGGCGTGTGACGGTGATTCCAAGTGTGGAATTAAACAAGCAGCTTATCAGAGGTCATGCAGGTGTGTCCTCCACTTGCCCACAGCCATCTATTCCCACACTACCCTGTCTCTCCATCATCTCATTTCTGCCTGGCAGCTGCACAAGGAGCTGGACTGGAGACTATTACAAGGTTCATAGCACAACCCTTCAAGCAGCTGTGAGGCACACAGTAGAGAGCCTGGCACCAGCACATAAGCGGTGCCACTAGGACATGCCAAGCAAAGGACTGCGACAGCATCTCTGTGAGAGCCTAAAGAACTGCTGCGTGTAATTATGTAGACAGTGAATCAGTGAGGCAGAGGTTGTGCAGCAACACTGATTTATGGCAGCCTCATTCCGCATGAGCAACAAGTTTTCTTGCCCACAACAGTTTGGCTTGAATTTACGTGATGTGGACAGTGGTGTACTGGAGGGCAGTGTAAATTCCACAACTGTGGTCTCACTTCAGGACAGAGTCTGATATTGCATTGCAACCACTGGCAGGAATATTAAAGCAAGGATAGCAAGACTATCTCAAATAAGAGGTAGCACACAGCCAACAGGGAGCTGATGTACCTCGGACACAAAAAAAGTAACATTCTCGTGACTTGGATACAGTCAACTGGACTATGACAGATTTAACCCAAGATACAGTAAGATGTTGTTGACCCTCTTTACTGTCCAGTGTGCAGCATTTCAGATCATATCACAGTTCATAAGCACTTAACTGGCATGCAGAGAATGTTTATCTTTACACCTGCCAACTCTAATGTACAAGCGGTAATTTCAACCAGAAAAGATGGTCAGTCTTCTTGGAGAAGAACAGCCTCCCAGGTGCAGAACCATTGCACTACCTGAAAACTTCACTTATCCCACATATTTAATGCATTTCAGAGAATTTTATGCCACATATGCCATGCCCTTAGTGACTAATAGATAGAGAAAGGAAGAATATTTATAATATTTTGGTAAAGAAAACATTCATTACAGGGCTTCTTTCAAAAAGCACATATACATACATCTAAGCTTTTTTAAAAGTGATGTGGTTTTTATATAGGTGAAGTTGATATAAAGTTGAAATAGTGCAATTTAAAAACAAAAGTTAGTGCAGGGATCAAACTACAACAATAACAAAACCCCAAATATAACTTTATTACTTTTTTGTTGTGGAAATACATTATTGTCTGGGTTCAAAGAAAAGTATACACTCTGTTTTCAAAAGCACTAAAGTACACTGAAGTGCTTTTGAAAGGTATACATCCACCAGTTACCTCTCATTGAGATTGCTTTTGGGATTGAAACTAGGATGATTTTGAAAATAATCTTGTTGTGGGATTTGGTTTTGATGTAAGGTGACGATATCTAACAAGCTGCTATCGGTCAAAGAAATACTATCAAGTAAAAAGTGCATTTCCTTTGTTAATGCTACAAGTAACAGCAGGGAAAATAATCGGAGAAATACTTTGTTCTCACATATACTTAACATTTTGTAACTCCTTTATAGAAGTGGATTGCACCCCATTGTTCAGTCTTTCAGAAGCAATATGAAAGGCTGATGGCATTAAAATGGGAAAATATGGATTCTAAAACAATAATATTATCAGGAAACTTAGGAGTAACTTCAGTTTGAAGTGAAATAATTTCTAATGCATTTATGAAAGTCGTTGTTTCTATTAATGCAGTCCTTTTAAATTAAGCATTTCTGTTGGGAAGCCCTTTCCTATTGCCAGCAATTTAATGTTGGGATGAAGGAATAGCTGATCCTTCTTATAAGAGTAGAAAAAAAAATTATAAAGCAAAAACTCCTAAGGTAAACTGGCCACACCGAAGACCATACACATTTTTGATTTGCACAGAGGCATCGCATCAGCTTGAGAAAAACCAAGAGAATAAAGGAAACAGAAATTGCTAGTTCTTGCTAACGAATTGTAGACAAGATGATAAAGAAAAATGATCAGGTATACCTGTGCAGCAAGTACTGATTATTTTCCTGTGCCTGAGGTTTTATCTTTCTTTCCTCTTTCTAAAGATCACTAAGAGAAGGGCAGTAGCAGGGGGTAGGATGTGTGTACCTGTGTCTGTTTGTTTTCACACACAGGTGCACACACACACACACACACTCAAAATCTTTCCACTGGCTTTTAATTTTAGTAACTCATTTAACCCAACTGGAAGAGAATCTACAACTTCTTGCTTTTAACATTATAAATATTTCAAATGTTATAAAATCTATTGCAAAAATGTACATTCAGTGGTTTTATGAGGCACAGGACCTGCTAATGTATTTTCAGGAAAGCTCGCATGTACTCTGTTCTGTCTGCTGTTGGACAACGGTGGAGAATCCAGGGGCTCGCGCTTGATTGCTTGCACCAAGCAGGGGTTTTTAAATTCACATGGCATTTTGAACTCCTCATTAATCTGCTCTTTCTCCCCTCCTGGGCTGGAGCTGTAGAAGTGGCTGTAGCAAGCTGTGTGTGGCAGGTCGGGCATGCTTTCCAAACACACGGAGGAGTTCTGAGGGCAAAACGGGGCCACCTCCTTGTTACGTGAACCCTTGCAAGCCCTGTTCAAGTTCAGGTTGTTGGGATGGTTTGCTACGATGCACTGCCAATTATGTGGGGTGTAAAGGCAGTGCCTTGGCTTCTGGCAAGGCAAGGCCGGCTCACAGAGGTCCGGTTCTATTTTGAGGTGCATTCTGTTGGGGTAGCTGGACACCTGCTTTCTCACCGAGCCACTCTCATCCAGCCAGGCGTGGCTCTGCGACAGCAGGTAGTTATCGGCAATGTTCTCAGAATCAGAGTCATATTCCGTTTTGATAGGCATCTCCAAGGGAATGGCCGTGTTGTAGAGAGACTCTGAGGGTATTAATGGCCTCTGCAGCTTCAGATGGTCTGTCACATAATTCTCTGCACAGCGCTGTTGGACCCCTGAGTAATTCTGGCTGTTTTCTGTGCTCCCCCAGTGGGAAGGACAAGTTGATGCCAAATTTAAGGAATTTTGGTCTCTGTTGTAGAATGATCCAACTCTCCTGTTTGGACACATGTTCATTCGCTGGCTCATAGAACAAGAACTCGAGTTTCTTAAAGTCCAGCTACTGTTTGTGGTGCAGTTGTTTTGGATGCCTAAAATTGATGTGTTAGAACTGAGAGGTTCCTCTTGCATAAAACACTCACCATTAGTATGAGGCTCAAACTTCACTTTTACATTATCTTGTTCATTTTTCACTGCTGCCCAGTTAAGGTGCTTCCACTGGCCCAGAGTTTCAATGGCACTGTTATAGGAAAGTCCCTCCAGGTTTCCTTTCAAACTGGCAAAACCACTTAGTATCTTCAGTTGTTCATCTTCTTCCCTTTCAATAACAGTAGAAAAAAAGAGTCAGTCAATCAGAGGTTTCTAAATGGTTGTTTTCTGGGATACAGAGTGGCTCAACATGTGCTACAAGCCACACATTTTCCTCAATATGGGACTCTCACACTCTTGCCCACATAACCTTTGCACTGAGAGAACAAAAGAGTGTCCCTGCATCTGGATGTCAATGTGTGTGCACAGCTAACTTTCTGAGGCATTGCTTCATTTGAATTCTGTCATGCATTTGCTCTTCCGTTTCAGGCACACAGTTCAATAATGACCTAACTATTGTAGTACAGTACAGTACAGTAATTCCCTTACACTTTTGTTCTTCCCTTAAAATATATCTAAATGGTATTTGTGTGTAGAAAATTCTAGAGATAAAATACAAGTAGTATCTTAAATGAGACATATTTTGTTAACAAGGAGTTATTTGGACACATAAGAGCTTTCTGATCAGAGTGATTTGAGGGAGAATCATGGGGGTCTTGTTTTTTTTGAGAATACAGTTTGCTGAGAAGAAATAAAATGCCCAAATTAAATAACCGAATAGTCACAGATGTTTGTATTGGGTGTAGGTTTGTTTTATATGTCTAACTTAATTTATGTTGCCTTTTGTTTTCTAAGATGGACACTGAATTAATTTTCCATGACCTCCAGCTGAAGTACTCAACATTAAAGAAGAACACTGGAAGAGCGTGTTGCCTGAGCACTTCCATGCCCAAAGCAGCTGTTTTCAGAACTGGGGACCAAATCCCGAGATTCAGGTCTTGAATTCACTAAAGTTCTGATTCCCAACCATGCAGGGTCAGAGCTACGAAATCACCTCATCCCTCTCCAAACAAGAAGCAGACATCTCAATAGGAAACTGCGTGTGAAAACCTGGAGATGTGCTAAGCGGTTCAGAAGGCTTTTTCTTAGCTCACACTAGAACCTTTTCCTTGGGTATCAAATTACTGTGCAACAAAAGAATTTTCCAGTAGAGGGAGTCCAAGTTGTTACAAAGAGAGAATGTCCCACTGTAATAAATGTACACCACAAAAGAAGAATAGTTTCTCTCTCTCTTTTTTTTTTTCCAGTCCTCTGCTAAATATTCTTATTTTTGTTATTGACAGTACTGAGATGCAAATGATCTGATACATGTTTGCTGCAGAACATGCTTCTCAGAAACTGGTCAAATTGGGAAGCAAAAGACTGAACAAAATGCAATAGTCAAAAAAAGTTAAACCCCCAAATAAAGAATTTTTTAGTGAAATAGTATCCAGTGAAAATTCTCCAAAAGAATGTATGTTTCCCTGAAGACAGCATACATTTTAACAACAACAACAACAGAAAAAGTAGTAGCAAATACAAAGTCTATTGCAGACTAAGACAGAACTGAATATAATCACCAAGGCCAACTCTTGTAATACTTCAGTCTGTGGGAACTATGAAGCACAAAGGAAGGATTTTAATCACTCAGAAAGCAAAAATGTAACTAAAGAAATGTGCTTAATTACACAAAAGAACAATTTGGAAGTAGAGAAACTAATTAAAGAAACATACCCTTTTAATCTGCTTCTTAATAGAAACTCCTTCCCTCACACAGCAAGATGATGTTTGTGCCATCCTAGTAAAGGTAAAAAGTTCCAGCATCCTCAGGTGGGAGCTCCCCTGCTATTCATGTGGCTACTGGGAGATATGCTGCCTGCAAGGAATATCTACTTAAAAGTGCAAAGACTTTTTTCATTTATTTCTTCCACCTGCAAGGCATGCTAAAGGAAAAAATCTGGGATAACAGCCACGTTCTTCGCACTGGGCCAGATGCCGGCTAGGTAAAACTCCTGATCCCTGCTCCTTGAGCCCACTCTCTTATCTCTTCTCTCAGACCAGCTTGAAGAGATACCTCAACAAGGCCTACAGGAACCGGGACAGGCAATCCCATGGGGGAAAGATGAAAAGCCTATTTAGGAGGAAATGATGAAACTCATCCAAGAAGGCCCCTCTGAATACAAATCTGAGAGATTAGTTTACACTCCGTGGCTGAGCCTACAGGCAAGTAAGTGTATCTATCTCCAAGCATGCAATGAATATGAGTACCCTCATTTAGATTATGTTGCACGTGTGCAACTAAAAACATGAGCTCAACTGTCATACATGAAGAAAAAAAACCCCTTAACTTAGGCAAATGCTGGGAAGCAGAAAACTAGGACACTAGATTTTCAGCTGCAAAGTAAAACAAAACCCAAAATGTATTTTTTGTGCAAGAAAGTCAAATATTAATAATCAAGCAGTTTCTTTCTGTCTTAGTGTAAATGTATAGTCAACTTCAGAAGAAGAAAAGACTGAAGACAGAACATAAATACTCTTTAGGATTATAACAGCCATTTCATATGTTTCAAGACAGAAATAGATTTCCATATCATAAGTAAACTAAATTTTTCTCATTCAGCTCTTCTCTTAGGTCACTGCTACCCTTTTAAAGATTTCATACAAAAATAATGCATTTATTTTTCTATTATTCTTTTTGGTACTGGAAAATATACTTACTTTAACATTTGCTGTTGGGCAAGGACATATTCTGAACAACCACTTCGGTACAGAAGTTGAGTGTTTGCTTGAACCCAGACCCAGTGATCATCGTTTGTTTGTACTTTGACTAGAGAAATGCCATTTTCTCCATTATTCTTTGCTATATAATTTAAAAGAAAATAGATTTTAATGCAAGCAGTATTAAGTATTTTTTGTTATCTAAACTGTGAATGTTCAAAGGTTTCTTTGTTGCCCTGGAAGCATCAGCATAGGAAAGTACAAGCTAAAATATATCACAAAATGAAGTAAATTACATCTTAAAACTAAAATTTGAAAAACCTAGTAAGGCACTTAAACTGTAACCAAGGATTTTTCAGTATTACTCATGCCTTGTAATATTTTCCTCTCGGTACTAGTAGTACTATACCAACAAGAAAATGTTGATGAAAAATGGGGGTATAAAAGAGGAATGGTTTTAAAGACATTAAAGATTTCCAGCAGATAAAACAGAAGGATGAGCACAAGTCTGCTCAAGAAGAAGTTTCCCAGTGGGGTAGACTTACCATCAACATTTTATCCATTGTAAACTCTGAAACAGAGCATAGACTCTCATAATTTTTCCACAGCCAAGCACTGGAAAAGCATGAGTCAAAGCTGTGGGCACATCATGAGTTTTAAAGACAATGCATTCTAATTTTCTTCTGTTTTCTAAACTTTGGGGAATACTAACATTTGCAATATATCATCCAGTTCTCCTTAAAGAGAGATAGATATTGTTATTGATTATTAGGGTTTTCACATAATCTTGAATTCAGTGCTCTCACTTTTAGGCAAGCATATGTTGAGTATTGTTTTACTACTATTTATTAACTATTTACCATGACTGGTTATTTCTCTGTAAATTTTCTGTCCACTCTGAAATCACAGACTGATTCAGTATCATCTTTTCAAGTGGACAACATTTTTTGCGTTTTTTAAAAGAAGAGGTGTTAGAGAGAAGAAGAAAGAGAGCATTGGGACCAAACTCTGAAAAACCTATCAGGAGAAAATAAAAGACAAGGTTCTTTTTCCGTAAACTGTATATCATTTAGAAGTACTTAGCAGTACCTTTGATTTGGTTTTCAGCAATCTGTAATGCATTAGTGAAGGCAGCACCTTCATGGTGACTGTTTCGTCCATATAATTCTGTTGCTTCACACAGTCCTGAGCTGCCTTTCAAACTGGAGCTGTAGAGGGCAGAAAATGTGGAAAATTCCTTGTCAGTCAATGGCAACACAGTAGAATCACAGACTCTAAAAGATCTGATCTTCAAGCTGGTGACCATTAGCAAAGGCGTGCGGTTTAAGTATGTAGTAACTAACACTAAATAATTGTATTTTTCCTGCATCATTTGATTGCTCAAACTAGTGTGTGACTGGAGCTCTGTATTCAATTAAGAGGAATAGTTATGTTTAGGAATATTCTGCTCATGACTTACTATATCTGGAAAAATAAATTTCATCTGGAATTGAGACAAATGCTGAGTATATTCTGCTCTCCCTATTCAAGTTATATTCGGGGTATGTGCATCACAGTGACCAGCAATGCATTTAAGAGTTAGCATGACTTCAATTTTCAATAAGCACCATATGATTTGAATGGATTTCTTCCAATCTTTAGCTGAAAATTCTTGAATCAGGGCTTGAAAACGGTGCAATGTCTGTAACGCTGTGTTACTAATGCTTCCCTTCATTAAGACCATCAAAAAAAAAGAAGACAGACTGCGTAAATCTGCCCACCATCCTTGGCTACCATGCTTCAGGCCTGAACCAAAGGAAACGCTGAAGTTAAATGTCTGATTAATTCTTGTCAAATCTTTAGTCACTGTCCAGTCGGATAGTGAAACATAAGTAAAGCACCTCTCTATTAGGAGCTCAGTTCTGATCATCACTTAATTTCACCTGGGCCACTGGAAAAACTACCACGTAGAAATGACTTTCCAACTCTATTCCAAAAGCCTGCATAGACCATTATACCAGACTTCCAGCAATTTAGTTCTTGTCAAAAGGGTGTATGTGCTAGAACCACATTGTGCATCTGGATAGTGAATCCACACATACTGAAGCATAATCTAATTAAAAGTCAAATTATGGTACTGTCAGTCATACTGACAAGCATTTTGCTTCACAGCAAAAGAACTCATTACTCTGAGGTTATATTTAAGCAAACAAGGGAAAATGTGATCCTAGCCCCAAACATCAACTAAAAATCTGCCATAGAATAGTAACAAAAATAAGTTTTAGGAAGGAGATGAGTCTGAACACAATCTGTCCTGATCTCTTGTGATTGCTACCAAATGATCACCCCCAAGCCATTTAGTGCAATTGTAAACTTACGTGTCCATAAAACTTTTGGTGAAAGATAAATGCATACACCAAGTACAACTCATTAGAGTCTGTGGGAACATCCCCCCCCTGCCCACACAAACACATTCAGCTTTCTGAAGTTTTCCTTTTCCTTTGTTTGTTACTGAGATGCCCAAGTTGAAATAACTGTGTTAGCAGAAGATACTGAAATTTGAAGACTTGCAGTAAAAACACTTTTCTTTTCCACTTTTACAGCTGTATGCTGGCTTAATGCATCGGTAACTTCTGAAGGTTAGAAAGATACCCTTATGTTCCATTTTTAATATGAAATTTTATATATTGAAATATAATATTTAACATGTATTATAAATAAAGTGCAATATATTGTATTGTCTTCTGTTATATCATGTTATATTACAGGAATTGTATGATATTTATTTTGTATTCAATAGTTAAATCCAGATAAATTATTCACTTTTCTAAGAAAGAGTTTTAAAATGGAGAGGTATTTAGCGTAATTTGTGTTTTTTACATGCTTAATAGCCCATAGTCTTCACTAAATGCCAAAAGATTAATTTGTAAATACTTCATGTTCGCTGCTGCTGCTGCTGCATCATCAGCTTTGTGTTTTGCTTTCACAAGCAGGCTCTTCATCTTCATCTCTGTCACAGAAGGGAGCAGAAGTGGTACCACTATACAGAATAAGGACAGCTGAGGTGGCAATACTGTTCCTGATGAGGACTTCTTCCTTTGTCCAAAGAGAAACTTTAGTTTGCCTTGGAACTGCATTGTCTGGAAAAAAGCCCAACCAAATAACAACTTAAGCATATAGTGTATAAACATTTAAAATGCTAATACAACCTATGGACTGTACTATTTAACACCAAACCCAGTTTTGAATCAGGGATTAAAACAAAGAATTTTGTTTTCTTCATATAATTTAAACTATGCCATTTCAGAGGCATGGTGGGTGGAGGTACTATCAACAGTAAAATGAGACTTTTGATTTTTTTTCTCTCTTGTGTACCCAGAAGCAGAAGTTCTGTGTTATGCTCTGTTCACCAAAACAGGCCGTGTACATTGGTGCAAACAGTCGTTTCCTCTGTACCCCACTGAAGCTGGAACCATCATTTTTCCATGCTCTGTTCTCTCCAGCGAGATGATTTCTTAGTTTCTTTCCTCTTGCTCTGCACTTTCTCTGGGAAGTATATGAACTGGCCCAACCCAAGGACTGTGCAGACAGGTGCCGAGGGAAAAGATAGGCCCAAGATTGGCGCATACAGAGTATATAGCTCGGAAGGAGCTGTCCATCCCTGCCTCAAATGTCTGTTCAGTCAGAAGGCAGGGATCAAGTTAATAGCAAGCTGCTGCCTCTCAGCGACAAAATTAACTACCAAAAAATATCCAGGGAAAATCAGCCCGTTTGAGTTAGGCATTTTCCAGAGCTACGAGATTAAAGACAATCAGGCATCACAGGGATGCAGAAATGACGGCCATTGAGACCAATAGCCTTTCAGTAAATGAGCATCTGAGACAGAACTTGCATTTCCCAGTCTCATGCTGATCCTCTCGTTTTCCTTGCATGTGCCAGAGTTTCCCCTAAGTAGAAACAGCATTGGTCTTCACCAAGGAAATGGAGAAGAAGTGATTTCTAGAAATGAGCCACTCCTAGTACAGAGCATGCAAGAGACTTTCTAATTCTGGGTTTTATTATTACAGGATTCTTTACAAAATGAGAAAATGGGTCATTATTTTTCCTTCTCCTTAAAGCAAAACCACTTTATGCTTAAATGTTAATTGTTGAAATTCAGACTTGCCACCCTTGTGCTACACCCAGTACAAATTGAGGACAGATATTGTCGAAAAGTGCTTAAAATATAAAAATTCCTAAATTCTTTCAATTTCAAATATTACAATCTTCTTTTCTCCCATCTCTTTACACATACTAGTAATTATCTTTAGGTCTTTCTTATTAATGGAAAAACAGCAAAAGAAAATCGTATCCTGTCCATGAATCTCCACAATATCGATGTTCAAAATTTATGTTGCAGAATTTTTCATATGAAGTAATTAAAACCTATTATGTCATGCCTTCAGTTATCTAAATGCAATTGTACTTACAAGGAATCCAGAAGTACTGTCCAACAAGCAGCGAACTCGACAGATGAAACAGCGGGTTAAAAAGGAAGAATAATCTGTTGTCATGCTGTCATTCTCTTGTGCTTTAAACAATTTACTGAGAATATACTCTTCTCCTAGGAACAAGAGTGGAGGCAACATAGATCAGATCACACTAAGAAATAATGAAAATGTTCTGTAGCCAATTGAGGAAGCTGTTACGGAAATTGCTAAAAATTGCTTTATGGATGGGCGAATATTCAATTGTGTCATGTGTGGATACATCTGCACACGCTCTACCAAAAGAAAAATAAAAGCTCTGCAATGGGATTTGGGTGAGTTTCTTCAGAAATTTGGATTTTATTTCAAGAGTTTTTGTGATTTTTAATGACACAAAACGGCTTAACAGCTGTTGCTGCTTTTGAGATCAGAGATCACAGAAAATGCATTAGACAAGAGAACAAAATAAGGAAAAATGCTAATGCAAGACAGAAACTAAACAAAAAATGGACAGTAGATGATTAGCTAATGTTCAGCTGTTGCACCTCCTTGATTTTTTTGGACCACAGGTGCACAGCTTTGGAAATATTTCCCAAAATACACAAGTATTGGTATAAAAGTATGAACTCAAGAACTGAAATTCTCCACAATATACATTAGGACAAAAATTCCAAATATTTGCAAATTTTATACTTTGAAATATTAGTGCACATTGTTTAGTTTGTTTCCTGTGTACTTTTTACAAAATCTTGCAAAGTTCCTTAGATATCTGTTAGACATCTGTAAGACTCTTGTAAAACACACAAACAATTTTACAGGAAATGCAAGAAATTCCACCAAAGTTTCATGACTGTGTTGCTGAGGACTTCACAAAGGTTGCTGAAGGATTTCTTGCAAATTTCTCCCTGCTCATCTGGTGACTATACTTCCCAATTTATTTCCTCAATTACTACCTCACCTTCTTGTGAAATGCATACATTTTGCTGGGATCAATAACTCTTCATAAGGTTAACAATTTCAACCTGATTATACTTTTTCTAGTTGTGATTTCAGCTAAACACCTCATGTAGGAGAAACCTTGAGCACAGGCATCCAGTTCCCATCCTAGGGAAATACAGCCTCAGAAGGAAAAGTGCATTGCTAAACCTACTTGTTCTTCGGAAAGCTCCTGTCTACATAATTTTGCATGGGAAAACAAATGGCAGAAAGTGATGCTGCCAGTCTGGTTCTGTACAGAAACCTTTGGCATCAATGAGAGGACTACTGGTGTCCTGATTTGTTGCCAATAAAATTTGGTAGGATGAAGAACTGATGCTGCTCATTCTGCATGTGTAAGGATGCGTGTAGGCACATTAGTCAGAGGAAAATGAAGGCAATGACTTTGTGGCACCAGTGGCACACTCTACCTTATAAATGCCCAGGATCAGGAAGAAATGTCACCTCTGGGACAATAACATAAATAAATGGCCACTATGCACCTTTCCAGTGAAGAATCTGCCTTGACAGGGTATGACATGAGCGTAGGTGGAGTGTGCAAT
>VYZT01030139.1:3735-22676 GCA_013400735.1 Pomatostomus ruficeps | reverse complement strand
AAAAGTCAAACAAGGTTGCCACCACAGTCAGCCAAAATGTTTTGACTGTAAGAAATGAAACTAATCTCCAGAATTTCTCCCTTCTGTACTCACAGTATTACTGGTTTAAGCAACCAAACCATTTTACTATTCTAAATCATGTTGTATTTTCACAAGTTTTCAGATAATAAACCTATTCCTTTAATACTGAGAACACTGAAAGAAAAGATTTTAAAACCACTTCAACAGTACACCAACTATAAAAAAATTATTACAACAGATCTACTGCACATAGAAAATATCTTTAATTATCAATATGAAACACATGCAGATATACATATATGTAAATACATATATGGTTTAAGCTACAGTCTTTGTCAAGTACCAACCTTGTGCCTTTCAGACACTTACTCTCACACACTCCAAAGGCTAATTTCTCAGATATGAATACTCTTATTGTATTTTCACAAGAGCAAAACTCAGTAAGTTTTAGTATTTAGAGTGAAGCAATCCTTAGGTGTTTGAAAGCACAACTGACAGCAGTTTGAGCTAACAAGTTTATCCCATGAAAGGAATACTTCCTGTTTTACTCTTTCCATTGCTCTTCTTCAGATAACTTCCCAAACCTAATGTTTTGTTTTTCCACATATGTAAAATACCAACGTGTATTTTTATTTTTATTCTTTCTTAGTACTTACAGTATTCAAAGTACAGCTTATTAGCAGGATGACAATTTCAGCCACATGACAAACAGCCTTATTTTAAATCTATCATCTATTTTAAACATAAACAGTGGATTCTGGCACTTCTAAAAGGAACCTTCATGAAGGCATCCCTGTGCAATCTTACATGACTGAATTAGTTGCAGCTCAAAGTGGTGCTTTACTTCCTCTTCTCCAAAACACAGTTGAACAAGATACACACTACTAAGGATTCCCCCATCTGCTGCTATTTCTTGCAACCAGTTATGGAAGTGCCAGAGAAGCCATGTTAGCCAAGTTAAAATCCACGATTTCCAGGTCCAGAATAACACAAAATGGAAAAAAAATAGTAAAACAATACATCAGTGCAAACTCCCTTAATCATTCCTCTATAATTATGCATATGTAATTTGGTGTAAATAGTTACACAACATACTTCCCACCCTTGCAAAGAGTAAGAGCAAATCATTATTACCACAGACTTCTGAGGAGCATAATACAACTACTTTGGGTGAGTGGTGTCTGGTTTAAGGACTGTTTCATTAGTAGCTATTTGTGAACAGTATTAAACAAACACTGATTTTAATTACAGATTCCATTTGTGTGGTTTTTATTCCAAGCAAGTGTTTTTGTCTAACATGTTTTTATTGCAGTCAGAGATTCTGGAAGAAAAACTGACCATGTGAAAATCAAAAAATTAAACATGTACATGCTTCTAAATGAGTTTTGCTTTTTCTCACACCATTCCTGCATGCCCCAACCAGTGATACTTTTAAGTGCTCTCTTGCAACTCATCCTGTATTCCTCTTTTTGGCCATTGCTCAGCCAAGGTAGTGTTCTTTATGCATGCCAAGTCCATCTTGGAATGGCCTCACAGTTCTTAGACCAGACACCACTAACAATTCTTAGCAACAAGGAACAAGAGTTGTATACAAATCCATCCACTTCTAGTCCTTCAAAGCCTACGGAACTCTATCAGATGTCAGGCACAACTGAGATATAAAACAAGCTAAAATATTCTGATTTATATAATATACAATGACCACATAGAGGAAGTCTGTTTAAATCACTATTTTAACCATCTAACAATATTTAATTAACTTTTATTTCCACTACCAACTCTACCATTATATGTTTATTATTATTATTTTAATTGCAATTTCTATACTGACTAACTTTCCTTCTGGCAGCTGAAATCAGAAAGAGAGCAAGGCACAGAGGTTGGGACTATCCACAGCATGGAGTGTAACAGGTATCCATCTTGCTGAGTCTAGCTCTGGATGAAGATCCAACTAAGCACAGGACTTTGCTCATACAGAGTAAGTTGTGACAATATGTTTCTTTCAGTAAGTAAACAATTCCTTAATGTTTGATAATGAAATGCAAAATCACTAAACATATCCACCTATTCAGCCACCTAAAGTACCTTAGTTTATTAGGCCCTAGGCCTTTTTTACTGACTTCTATTAAACACGTTTACAACCTCTGAACTACAATACTGGCTAAAAATACATTCTTCAAAGTTTTCAAATACTGTAATTAGAAATCCTCTGTATACATTCATACCATTACCTACAAACAGCAAACAGTGAAATGATTACACCCTTAATTTTTCTCTAGATATACTGGAAACACTTTGTTGACTGAAAAAGTAATCAATTCACAAGTAATGAAGGAGAAAGTGTTAGGTTTCTAGAATGAGATTTCACAAAAATTTCAGCTAACTTAACAAAATAGGTTTCCTTGAGTATACTTGCCGATATCACTATTTTCTGTTCTATTTTCTGGTTTAATCCTGAACAAAACTGCTAAGAGACTACTTGATATTTAGCATTTTGAAATTTAACATTCTTGAAAAATATACATTTTAGTACTCTTTTTCTCAGATCTGTCTCTCTGCTATGTTCTCCCATCTCCCCAGTAATCTCCCCATCCTTTCTCACCTTACCTTTTACACTCGTTGATTAATTGTAAAGCTTCAGAACAGAAGAACTGGAATTCTTCCCGTTGCAATAAATGGACACAAAAGAAAAAGGAAGTACACAAGCTTGTGTCTCCATAATCAAGCTACTGATTTTGTGACTCCCTGATTCCTCAGAGAACTGAAATTACCTTGTGTATATGCGGCAGCTTCTGTTGCAGTAAGGCTACAGAAATTTGGCAGAGAATGAACCCCCTTGGGTTCCAGCTGTTCTTCAAGAGATCAGAGGGCTGGGTGCTCCTGGGATTGATTTCTGATTAACTCAGCACTAAGTCTGATTGTGTTCAGTAACATCCGCAATCCAGATACACCACTAGTGCAGTTTATTGAAGCAACAGGAGGTGGGTTCAGGACTGCCAGTGAGCAATGCACTACAGAGTGTTAAAATGTGTCGTGACAGAAAGTATAGTAACAGAGATCTGTTAGCACTATAAATACACACATTCATATGTATTAATAAATACTCATATATACTAATAAATACCCACATATATTAATACACATTCAGCTATAGTAATAAATAGTCTCAAACATTAATAAATAGTCTCAAACATTAATAAATACTCATGTGTGTGTGAGTAAATATTCCTGGGTCTCCTCCAATGCAACTGGGAGGTACAAAGCCCACCTAAATGTACCTCTTCAGGGGAGGAGAGACACAGTCCATCAACCTATCCCAAGCAAGCAGAAGGGTATTCCTCCTCTGTCCTTCATCCCAAAAATAGCCCTCCTATATTATAATTTTTGGTCCTACCCAAAATGAACAATTTCATGTTACAGGTGGGGTTATGGTGACTGTGGTCTTACACAGACATGTTCTCTTTTCATCCGCATTCCTAGGCGTGTGAGAATTAATATGCAAATAGGACTTGATGCAGATCTTAGTAACTTTTGGTCAAAATTTACAGTTGATACAAAAGGTAAAATAAACACTTTGGTCCATCTGCTGAGGTGGCAGTAAAGGCTCTCTAACCTCTGCCTGATAGTCTTCATGCACATCCTTATCTCCATGAAGAAAACAGATTTTAGCAAGGCTTGTTACACAGGGTGAAGGGGGAGTGAGGCTAATGGGCAGTGCAGGTGCCCCTCTGTGCCCCCCCGAAACAACACACGGCCATGTGGCCTCTGCTTTGCTCCAGACATCGCTCCATCCTTAGGCCTTGCTTGAGCCCGGCCCAAGATAAGCCAGAGGCCCAGCTCATGGTTTGCTCAGCCAGATTTATCAATTCTTCAAGGACGTAAGGCAACACTGCAGCAAGTCTGCCCGTTTACTGCAACTTCAACCTCCTTTTCCTTCTCTGTAATTGTGGAGCAATTTTCCAGCAAAACAATTACTGTTATGGCTATGTCCTATCTAAGAGGAACACCCTGAGAGGAGGTGAAATGCTATCATTCCCTACAGATAGATATACATAGATATATCCATATAGAAATGTCCTACTAAATATACAATAAGCTAGCAATGTGTAAACTGTCCATTTTCTGTTTAAACTTCTGGTACTCTGATGTAATCCTTCATGACAATACTGAAAATTCAACAAAGTACAAAACGGAATGAATACTAAGTATGCAATTCCTAAAAAACCTACATTAAAAGAGGAATCACTACATAACAAAGGTCAAGAAATTGTGTATTTTCACAATTTATCTAGTTCTAATGCAGCACTAAAACATTAGTACTAAAACAAATATTTGAAAAGCTTAAAGAAAATAGAAGGGTAAAAGCTACACTTTAACACATTTTCTTTACTAGCTTCTTTTGTGCACAAGAAAGTGTTTGTTTCACAGCTGCTCTAAACTTTTTCAAGAACATGCTTTGAAGAACACAGTGTGTCAGAGTTTGAGAACTCTCCTGAAAAGTGAGCTTGGTACAAGGACATGCTCAAGACTCTCCAAGAGACAGTTTAAACCAAGTGAATTTCATTTAAGTCAAATTGGGGAATTACATCAAATCATAAAAGAAAGCAGTGAGGAGACACTCTTCGATACAATAAACCACTAATTTTTAAACAATAATATTAAACCCACATGAGTGAGGTAAGTTTCCAGCTTTTAAAGTTTGTACATACCTTGTACAATCCAATGCCAGGATCAATGAGGAACGAGCGGGATGATGTGGAAGGCTGACTGGGTGATCCGCTGTTTGTTTTTTTGACTTGGTTCTTGCAGTTGGAAACAGCACGGGGATTGACTTCTCCATCCTGATCTGTCACAGATGCAGTGGTAGGAGCTTCAGAATCAGAACGTATCAAAAGCTGAACTATGTCATTCAGTCCAACATTGTAGTCAAATAAAGTGTGTCCATCTTCTAGCTGTCAAAAGGAAATGTGTACTTGTAAAACTCTACCTTAAGGTACCTAAGTAGTTTTCAAATCTTCTTTTTACAGATAATAATCACACAGACCAGAAGAGGCAAGTCATATCTTACAGATAAATAAAAACCTGTGTCTTGAATATATGAAAAAACAAACTCATCCAGCTAACTGCAGCCATAATTTCATTCAATGAAAATCACTGGGAGGCTTAAAACTAAGAAACAGACATCTCTACAGACTGATGCCACCTACCTACAATTAAGAAACACTAAAAAATGACAAGTTGTGTGCTAGGAAATACAGGAAGCAGTACTGCTGCTTTGCTCAGTTAAACACCCTTAGTGACCTAAAACATCTTTGAAGCCAAGATATGATTCACCTGAAAGTATAATGCATTGCTTTGAAATAGCAAAATTTATATTAGTTACACTTTACTTCACACTGCAGTGGGAGAAAAACATGCATGACTAAAAAACTCTCACATCTTTCCAAACTATTCTAGCAACAAAAAACCCTTTTTTTCAAGAACATGTGCTACTTTCAACACCAGTTGATGTTTCATGAATCTTTTCAAACAGAACTATTTTCATGAGCTTATGGGCAATATCAATACAACAAGAAAAAGGGGGCAAGAAGGAACAGAAAAGAAAAAAAAGAGCACTTCTCCAGTTTCTCACTAATATAGTTTTTTGTAACATTCAAATGGTATCAGGATAGACAAAAGTGGTATCAGGATAGACAAAAGTGGAATCCATATTTCTTTCTCCATCCCCTCTGCTTTTTCAAAACAACTCTAAAGGGCAGGGGACAGTTATGAACAGAGGCTGACAGTCAAGAAATGAACCAGTTCTTCTTCCATGAAATTAAAATCTATGCAAAAAAAGTATTACTCCCCTAACTGCTGATAACTATTGTACCCACAGGTGGGACCTGTAAACAGGAGTATTCGTAGCTCGATTCAAAGCAATTAAAGCTGACACAGCTGTCTGGTGAACCTCTACGTGAAAGAACCTTGTTCAGCTGCCTGTTTTCAAACCAGTTCAACACACAGCACACAAAACCATA
Organism: Pomatostomus ruficeps; assembly: GCA_013400735.1. NCBI lineage: Eukaryota > Metazoa > Chordata > Aves > Passeriformes > Timaliidae > Pomatostomus > Pomatostomus ruficeps. The sequence goes on along the minus strand of VYZT01030139.1, from coordinate 16,635 downwards.
CTGAAGATTTTCATGATGCAGAAAGAAATGTACGTCTTAAAGCAGAAATCTCCAGTAACTGTGGTTGTCCAAGTGACTACCAACACCACCTCACACGCCTGGGCCTTTAGGCTTAGTGCTTCACACTCAAAGCAAGCTGCTTAAGTAACCTTTTCTGTCCCACCACATCCTATGTTCCTACACTTCTGACAACTCTTTCACAAAGGGCATAGAAGTGTTCTTGTAGCCCTATTACAGTCCAGGTTTGGGGGCTTTTCACACCACAAGCATTTTCACTGTTAATAAGCTTAACATGTTATTCTTACATTCAAAGTACAAAAAAACCCAAAACAAAGACAAATAATGACACTGGAAAATCACATTAGAGGGGATATCCACATTACTGGAGTTGCTACTGCTTCTGATCACTACTCCAGGCAACCTTTAAGACTAAACCCCCACCAAGTAATTTTTTTTGGTTGCAAAACGGTTAAAAAGTTCAGCAGTACAGCTGCAAAACAGACCAACTCTGAAATAATGAAAAAATTGGATGTTACTGGAGATACATAACTTCTCCATTTTTCTGTTCCAACTGGACTGTACAGGCTGTGGCAGAGATTCCAGTGTAGTTCCTAGAATCCTGTGGTATGAGGAAATCTTCTGAAAGCAAACGTACTGGAGAGAAAATGATAACTTTGCTCCTGGTAGACCAAAGGTATGTAAGCAACACGCAGATGAGAACTTTGATCTCCTTTCTTTGTTCCTGTCCTCTCAGGACGTGTTCTGTGCAGGCTGATAGAACAGTATTTAGAGGTACTGCAGTTTAAAGTTTAAAATTAATTCAGTAAAGATGTAAATCTGAACACTCTGAATTATCTACAATAACTAAGTAAACAGTGTTAACACTCAATTAAAAAAATGTCCCGTGACGAGTCTTTGCAATCTATTCTTCAGTTATGACTGCAGAATAAGTTATAGTATTGATCCACAGGTAAGTCCTCCCTATTAGCATGAAAGGTAAAAAAGCCCCAACTTTAAAAAAAAAGAGGGAAAAAAAGGAATCTGTCCAGGAATAGTTACATTTAACATATGCAGAAACAAAGACATAACAAGGCTAGGCCTTGAGTAAGAAGCTGTCTTCCCTAACAACACACACACCACCATGCACAGACTACCTATTTCTGCACGACATTAAGGTAAGCCTCCCCTCTGCAAGCACTCAAAACCCACCTGGACACTTTCCTACTAATCTGTTCGAAGTGGCTATGCCTTGGTAGGACTGGGTTGGACTAGACGACCTCCAGAGGTCGTTTCCAAACCTAAATACTCTGTCATTTGGTGAAGCCAGCTTTGATGAACATGAACTAAATGATCAGCCAAATAAACTGATGACTACCAAGTTGTCTAATTTACAGAATTAATTTATAAAACATTAGACTGTTAGATGGTTAAAGAAGAGGCATCCAGAGGGTAGTGGTCAATGGCTCAGAGTCCAAACGGACATTAGTGACAAGTGGTGTCCCTCAGGGTCCATACTGGGAGCAGAGTTATTTAAAAAACCTTCACTAATGATGCAGACAATGGGATTGAGTGCACTCTTCAGCAAGTTTGCAGATGACAACACCAAGCTGAGTGGTACAGCTGACACACTTGGAGAATGTGATGCCATCCAGAGAGACCTGGACAGGCTGGAACAGTGTGTCCATGGGAATCTCACCATGTTTAATGAGGCTAAGTGCAAGGTGCTGCACCTGGGTAAGGGCAACCCCTGGTATCAACACAGGCTGAGGACAAACAGATCAGAGCAGCCCTGCCCAGAAGGACTTGGGGGTGCTGGGGAATGAGAGGCTGGACATGACCCAGCCATGGGCACTCACAGCCCAGAGAGCCAAACGTGTCCTGGGCTGCATCCAGAGCAGCGTGGGCAGCAGGGCCAGGGAGGGGATTCTGCCCCTCTGCTCTGCTCTGGTGAGACCCCATTGCAGTGCTGCATCCAGCTCTGGGGTCCCAGCACAGGAAGGACATGGAACTATTGGAGTGAGTCTAGAGGAGGCTTAAAACATGATTGGAGGGATGGAGGTGGAGCACCTCTCCTGTGAGGAAATTGAGATTTTTCAGCCTGGAGAAGAGAAGGCTTAAGGGTCACCTAGTTGCAGCCTTCCAGCTCCCAAAGGTACCCTACAAGAAAGACGGAGAGGAATCTTTTACAAGGGCATGTAGCAACAGAACAAGAGGCAACAGCCTCAAACCTGAAAAGAATAGGTTCAGATTAGGTATTAGGAAGACATTCTTTTCTGTGAGAGTGGTGAGACAGTGGAAGAGGTTACCCAGAGAAGCTGTGGATGTCCAGCTCCTGAAGTGTTCAAGGCCAAGTTGGGAGGGGTTCTGAGCAATCTGGTCTACAAAAGGTGTCCCTGCAGGGGACAGGGCAGGACATTTGGAACAAGATAATCTTTACAAGCCATTCTACGATTCTATGATCTGCCAGTGTTATTGTGGTTTGTTTTTTCCCCTCTGTTTTTATAATTCATACTCTTTCCAGGAATATTTTATGGCACCATATTATTCTACAACTAGTGAGGTCACAACTAAGTCTCAAAGCACAGTAACAGACATAAGATTACTATAAGCATACTTCACATGAGGCAGGTTGTAATGTCTGGCAACGTGATAGGGAAAGAGCTCCTATTTACAGCATGAGCAAGAAGTATGTTCCTGAGTATGAGCAACTGTATAAATTTAGACCAAGTCGACACACGGCAACAGTGTCTGCTTCTAGAAACAAAGTAGAGTAACACAGAAACTCAACCACTAGAACTGATCAGGTGCTTTTTGACTTGAAAGAACCACTATGCCTAGCATTACTGCATCACTGACAAATGAAATCCTTGGAGTAACGAAGTTGGAAAACACCATTTAAAGAAATCCATTTCACACAGGACAGCAAAACTATATGAAGTTTTTTCTTGAATTACAATAGATAATTTTATCCCATTCTGCCTGCATAAAGATACTAAGAAGATTCCCTAAAAAATATGTTTGCCTGGACAGTGCATTAAAAGAAAAGAAACAAACATTACATGTTTAATAAGCATTAACTTGCTATTCACAAGTTTATATATGCAAACGAGAAACAAAAGTAATCACACAAGTACCAGATAATCAATCTCCTTCAACTCAGCTACGATTGCTTAATGAGTGATGAGAATACGTATTAAAGCAAAAATAACTGAACTGGCAATTTCATTTACGAAATTTTACTAGCTCTTGTGATCCTACTGTAGTAAGAAAAAGATGTATTTGTTTCCTTAGCAGTAGATTTCACTTTCAGTTTCAATTCCTCTTAAAGACTGGCATGCTTCAAAAGCCTTTAAGGCTTCATTAACATGTTCTGAATGAAATGACACTAAAGAGCAACCAGCTTTACTGTATCTAACACTCTATCATTATTCTAAATGCATGTAAATTGATAAACAGATTACATCTTTCAAAAGTATTTTCTTCATCATATGTTACAGACACTATCAATTTCAAAATACTCCTAGAGAAGGTTGTTATAAATACTTAAACGTAACACAGCACTGTGCTTGCATTACTACACAAGAGCAGCTGCAGCAATGCAATACTGGAATTGATACCTACCTACCGTCACTGTTAAAAGAACTGTCTTGAAACATCAAGCCACAAATTACTTTAAAAGCATGTATAAGCTGTACTTACATGAACGTGAATAATCATCCAGAGTATGGTATGATACTGCATTACTTGGGGGAAAAAAAATTGCCTGGCAAGTAATTTACCAATTACTATCACATTAACTAAAAGTCCCAGCAGAAGGACAGCTCATTATGGCTTATACAGCATGTACAGAGACCTCCCAAAAAAGTACGTAATAATTCTTGTAAGAATACATTATCTATTGTTTTTATCTTAATCTGTGATCCAGGAGCAGGGTGACCTTAACCCAGCCATTCCACTTGACAATCAAGATCTTTAATCACTTAGGAAAGTATGCCTTTAAGCATCTTCTGAGGTTTTCTTTTCCAAGAAATGTGCCTGTATCTAGCAATACAGATGAAATAAACTATAACAAATGCAGATGAACTCTTTAATTAACGAAGTATTACGAAATGTTAAGTGACATAAATCTTATTCTGCACAGGCATTACAGGCACCCTGCAAATTTAACAGGAAATGCATAAGGGTAAAGAGCTTCAAGCTCAAGTTCAGTAAATAACCTTGTTTAAGAATTTGTCAGGACTTATTCAGAGGGTATTAGTCTGAAGAAATCAGGAACCTGTAACTTCCAGCTGGATAGTTACTGAAAGTATGCAAAGCAGACTTCCAGAACTTCTGGTAGTCTCCATCTTAAAATGGATATACAAACCTAACCTTTTCTGCCTGCAGAAGGCTGTTGGAATTAAATTCCACATAAGCATTCAAACATATCTCCAACCACCATCTAGTAACTGAAAACTCAAAATGCTTTTCAGCATGTAATAGTAAGTTTTGGGCAATGGAACTGGCTCACGACAAAAAAATTTCAATAACCTTTACTACCCAACACTGGGCCCATAGTTTATGGACTTCTGCCATTCTCAGAGTGCGCTCAGTTTGCTTACATTTTCAAAGCTGAAAGAGAACCTGACTAGTATTTTTAATTTCACATGGAAAAACCTGCGCCTTGTATCTGAAGAGAATGCTTAAGGACTCTGGTATCTTTAAATTCATGCATTAACCACATTCAGAGTAGTACAGGTTTTTACAGTAACTGTGTAGTGATACTGTTTCATATGGAAGTACAGTTGTCTCAGCTGCAACAGAGACAAAAGCTAAATAAAGGGTAAATCTAGCAGCCAAACCCTTAAGAAAGTTACTGTCTTTATAGATTTAATATAGACTGTCTTCAAAGGTTTGCAGCTCTAAGAGATCCACTTCCTCCTCAAGCAACTGTAGTTTTAACAGTAGTCGTTACAGGTTCAATACAGTCTGCTCTGTCAAAAATATTTTGTCTGGTGATCATTCTACTAAAACATGCCATATTCTTCTGTCACATGGGGCAGTTTTGATGCCATCAGAGATGTTTTTTAGACATGTATCAGTAACTGTTGGATGTCCAAGATATTTCCAGTCCTGGACAATGAAACTCCTCAAACAATCCATTATATTAAGAAGATGAGAAAGCAAACATCTTTAAGCAGAGACTGCACATCTATGAGGTTTACAGGCTCCTTCTCACATGTCTAGAGAAGACCAGTTCTCAAGTGCGGGCTTGATGATACTCTCTCCACACTTAACTGAGGTTTTTACATATATTCTCTGCAATCATAAAGACACTCTGTTCATACTGGTTTTACTCTCATACTCGTAAAAGCTTTCTCCTAACTCTCCCCTCCTTATTGCTGTTGGCATTTTTAGCAGAGATGCTAATACAAACCAAATAGCAACACCTATCAGTCTCATGCAAAAACTATCTAAATACTGATTTACTTTCCTAAACAGGAAATAACTTCTATCTTGCTTGAAAAGAAATACTAAAGAAAACCTGGGTCACCAACAGAAAAGAAGCCCTAAGTTAGCCTTACTAGTGGTTTTTGTCCTGATTTGGATTTCACGACTTGCTGTTAAAAATAAACAGATGCAAATGACAGACCATTCCCTCATTTCAAGGGGAATTTACTCATCAAGTAAAAAGATAAAATCATTGCTCTGCCTCTGCTCTCTCTTTAGAGAAATACAAGAGTAGGTGAATTATCTGGACAACCAAGTTCTCTGACAGGCTCTAGATCCATATTCCTCAAAAAGAGAATACAGACAGACTACAACATTTCATAACACAGTAACCAAAGAAGTTACTCATGTCTGCAGAATATGATCCAAATTAGTCTCAGTTCTGTCCATTTTTTGACACAAGATTCACATTTCAAAACAGCCTGCAAGAACATTTGAAGATATGATGCCACCAAAAATCCCAACAAAAAGGTAACACAAGCTAGTCTTTATATCAGAGAATAAAGTTTCTTGACAGCTTACGCGTGTTATACGTAGCTAATGACCTGCTCTGGACTCAGGGAAAAAGACAGCCATAACACTGAATCGTAGCACATGACTTACTGTCAATAAACCATATTTTAAGTAGGTATCATAGCCTCACTGAGACTCCCACAGTCGCAACAGAGAGCATACAGCAAAAAGAATTCCTAGGTAAGGATGAAAATGGAAGCTTCCATACTCTAAAAAAGGCTTTTCTACAGCTTCAGTTACAACCAAAGAGTTTGATCGTACCACAGTGTGAATACTTTGTGTTTGTTCAACTCCCCCCACAAAGAGGATGTCTGGCATGCTATAAAAAGCCACACAACATAGGAAGAAATTATAGAATCTTGTTGCTGACACAGTCTGCAATTACATATCAATCTCCGTATAAACACCATGATAAACGTACATTAGTCATCTTCGTACTCAATCAACAAGACTAGCTTTTTCTGAGAAGACACTGATACTTTTCCTGAAGTTCTGTACCTAAAATTAAGCACAAAAGCCTACATTCTCCAATAAACAAGAGAGTTTTACACCTTTTCTACAAAATTATTTGCTGAGTGTATAGGTGGTACCAACATATTTTACCCTTTGGTCTGAAATAAACACAATCCAAAATAGATTCCGGTGTACAAGATTAGTGCCAACACAAAAACAGCTGAAAAAGCTGCAAGAAAAGACTGCTTGATTTTATCAGAAGATCACGGCGAAGGCAGCCTCAACTAATGACTTCAAGAGGTTCAAGTCTGCACCACTTCCAAGTCAAACTTTTTAAAAAGCAGTTCATGTTTTGAAGATTATCTATTCCTTTAATACTGAGATACAAAAAACCTGTTTATTTAGATATTATAGTTTCTTCTTGGATGCAAATCTAAATCCCATTAAAGGAACATTGGTTCATTAACTTCTAGCTAGAAGATAAGGTTTAAGCAGCGAGGTTTATCTTCTTTTGCCATTCTAAGGCACCTTCTAATTAAGTAAATAGAAGTTCATGGTGTATTCTGGATGCTCTTTGGGATTATTTGATATTTTCATTAAAAAAGAAAAAAAGCAAGCATGTCAAAATATAAAGCTGCACAGAGATCCTGAGCAGCATGTAAAGAGTCATCCACCCCTGTGCTGATTAGGTGAGAAGGATCAAGTACCTCCTGTATGATGGTATGGGCTTCTCTAGCAAAGGCAACTGAAGTTCAGCAACAGTGGTGCCAGCGAGAGCAAATGGCTATCTGCAGCTTGTGAGGACACCTGTAACGAAGAACTGGTTATTATCTCAAGCTTCCATAATCAACAACAAAAATCTAAAAAACACACCAAAAAACCCCCAATAACCAAGTACATTTTTATATAATTTTACAGTTAAATCATTAGGAGTAGAGATTTAATTAATAGCTTTTAAGGAAGAGAATCCTCTCATACCTTCCATCTGTTATTATTGATATCAACATATGATCATATTTCATCATGGAAAATACTCATCATCTAGTTTTTAGTGTAGGCCTTGCACGAGGTGTGTTCTGCATCTAAGGGTTTGTGGAGTTCTTTATAATACAAAAAAAAAATATTTGTTTTCTGAGACCTTCAAGATTACTTTTTTAAAAAGTACATGTACTAAACTATCCTAACTAAATTTCTTGAATGTGTGACTCTCAGGTGCATGATGTGGCTTTTGGGGATGTCCTGTGCAGGACTAAGAGTTGGATTCTATGATCCCTGTGGGTCCCCTTCCAACTCCACATATTCTGTGATTCTGGGAGTAAATATATGTGCCATAAATACAGCCTTAAAGTTGGGTGCGACTTCTTAGAGGTTACGTAATGCTCTTCCAGGTTCCTAATACTTAAGTAATACATACAAAACAGTATAAAGTATTCTGTTTTCAGCTATGCTTCTTTGCTTTGCCTTCAGTTTGTTTAGGTGTTTTAAATACCCAAGAATGGTAAATTGCATTAGTAGCTTTACAGTAATAATTTAACAAGTAGATTATTTCAGTAAACTTCTGCAATCATATAATAAAAACTCACTCACAGGTCTACCAAACCTACTACCAGGTAAGTTTTGAGTATACACCATGAATTCACTATGTTGGGAATTCTGGCAGTTTGATCATAACTGACCTGAAGACTCCAGATGACTCTTCTCATGCTACAGAGCTACGTGTTACCAGCTTCATCAAAAAATGGCAATTACTTCCCTTCTAAGATTTCTTCAAACTGTTTCTCTAAAATAAAAAACTTAACTGCTCCAGCTGAAGAGTTCTCACCCCAGATTTCTGCCTGAAGCAGATGGGGTTGGGACAGCCTCAGCTGAAAATGTTTACAATTTTCCAAGCAAAATAAAGCTGGAAAGAGTCTGTGCTAAGAAACTCAATTGTTCTATGAATAGGCTTAGCACTCCCGTTCTTGAGGGAAAGACTTCACAAGTATTGCTTTTCTAGCCTTCGGGAAATCCACCCAAGTCGTAAGTATTAAGAAGGACTTACACATACAATTTACAAACCTGACGCTTGGAAGCTTAAATTCAAGATTCCACCCACTACTCATGTGCCAGCCCAGGTCACCCAGAAGCTAGGGTTCTCTTATAATGAAGGCATGCCCTATTGCCAGATTTTTACCTGCATGTTTTACAGAAGCTACTTTACCACAGGGATGTTCTCATGCAAAGCTAAGGCTCCTCCACTCCTCTTACCCCTCTATTGTTTCAGTTACATTTTACAGAAACAAACCCTTAAATACTTGCACATTACAGCATGGGTCTGACAGACTAGATTTTAAATATTCAACTGGCACAGCTAAGTAACACAGTGCACACTACCATACTTCTTTGTGCACAAAAGCAGAGATCAATTTCTTCTAGTGAAGTAGGCCTGATTTGCAGCAACTTTCACCTCAAGTAAATATATAGCTTCAATATTCTCACCTCCTCCTGCTGACTTCAGTATCTCATGAAACAGGTTAGGAGTGGTTTCCTCACCAACAAGATTAATGACTTCAAAAGTCGTTTCAGTCACTGCCTCCTAAATATACTGGCAAAGAAACCTTTGGGCTACGATGTCTTTTTTCCCCTACTTTGGTAAGCACTATGGAAAAGATACTATGGAAAAAGATACTGAGAGAATGGGGTTTTTTAACAGTAGTCATTTACAAATTTTCACCGAATTAAAATTCCAGCAGGCTGGGATGGGATGATGAGAGAAGCCAACAAAAGACATTAGTTTTTATCTTCCACTAACAGTAGATATTGCTGAAATACAACAGTGCGCATGTTTAGTTATATGCAGGACATAAGTAGGTACTAATATCCTTACAATCTTACAGAAAACCTTAAGCTCTCCGGTACATTTTCAAATTTCAACTTCAGTGTATTTTTACTGCTCTGTTTTTCCAGCATTGTAACTGAAAGCTAGATATCCCACAATGACTACAACTTTGTCCTACAGAAAGTCTGCTTTTGTAGGTCAAAATGCCAAGACATCTCTTTCATGAATGAACTGAGAACTTTTATTCTCAAGAACAGCTTCACAGGCTTTCCAATTGGGAGAGAGAATATGCTGCTGGAAACCAATTGTCATGTTTCTTTTCTGAATTTCTCTAAAAGTTAGTTCACTCAGAGTTAACACAGAAAAATATTAGATGTGAATAGTCTGTGGCAGAGCAAGGTTACAATATGTTTCATTCCAGCATAAGGAAATATTTGTGGCCCTCTAGGAAAATCCTTCCAGGCAATGATCCACCATCTTCACAGGGGAAAGCAAGAGACATCATTGCAGGTTTCTACGTTCAGTAGACTTTTCTGGCTAACTGCAGAGTAAGCTACTGCACCATAGCCAAAAACTATGCATACATTACTATTCTCTTTCCTCTCCAAGTTCCACTTCAATCTAGAATATGGCTTGACTTCTGTGGCTAGTAGACAGTCATTCAGCTCTGAAGAAATGTGGAACCCCAGAGAGCACAGGATGTCCTGTATATGTTACAGAGTAATACTGTCTTGGTCGATCTTCAGTACCACATGTGAATGGTAAGTCCTTTCGGCAGTAAAAGAACAGACATCAGTCTACTCAACAAAGTAGTGCTATTCCTGGTGTTTACAAAAAAAAAAAACCAACCCAAAACAACAGTAATACAAAGTACTACATTAACGTCAACACTAAGTTTCCTCCAGTAGTTCTGGGGCATTTTAACCCTTGGAAACAGACACGTGAAGTACTGCCCACTGAAGCTCTTGCATTTGTCTTTGAAGATCGGACAACAGCAAATTACAGTGTAGCACATTAATTACATTAACTCGACACAGACACTCCTAAAAAACTGCAAAATAATGGCTCCAGATCAAATTCTTGGTGGAAATTGTTCTCTACTGCAAGCTAAGAACACGATGCTGTTGAAATTCAGCCCATAAACAGTGACTCACTTAGGTTTCTACATTCTTATAACCTCACATACCTCCCATTTTTAGGAGGACATTACTTAGCCGGTCTTTCCACCACTTGCAAGATCCAAGGATTTCTAGAAGTTCCCAGAGAGACTATAGTACACAGTACTCAGTAGCAGGATCATGGTTCTACTAGCTGACTGTACAGATTTAACCATACTGTGCACTAAACAGATAAAACAGGAAAGAGATTTTATTAGAAAATATTAGATAATATTTTTACAACACATACAGCAATCTTCAGGGGTTTTTTAAGTTTTCACTTCAGTATTGCGCTTTCTGTTCATGTAACTGAAGTGCTCTCTTTTATTCTCAATATTAATATTTAAATAAGTATTATTTTATTATAGCCGTAAGAGAATTGAAGTTATTTAGTTTCATGTCTCTCAATATCCAGTTTTACTTTTGCAAGAGCAACCCTTCTGACCTTTTTTCTTATGAGCACCATGGAAACAGAAAAGCAACCCATAATCAAGAAGGAAACTTCAGAATTAATTATGGTAATTACGAGAAAATTAACATTTATGGGGACTGAAACTATAAAAAGAATTCCCTAACTCTTCACTGAACATGATCCCAACCGTGTCCTAAACTGGATATACTAAGTACCAAACTCATAAATGCTGCTCATGTAGGCAACTTCAGCTATAATATTTCAGTATCCCATTTTCTCAAGCACGACATCTGTTAACTAAAATGTTCATGCTAATTGGTCTGGCCACTGTCAGACTACACAGAAAAGCACAACTTATTTACAGGCTCATCTTCCCTGCTTCGCAGAAAAAGGATTTGGGGTAAAAGCCTCGCGTTTGTCCAACACAAAGCTCTATACCCAAAGAGGTGTGCTAGCACAGAACAAAGCTAAGCAGGTTACACACGTCCAAGATTCATGTTCCTTGATTTGGTCCCTTCAGAAAAGCATCTGATTGTAAATAATGCTCCTTATAGACCAGCCCTCACAAGCGTTCACTGTCACCAATCTGTACAACACAAAAATCTAGTCATTTGCTATTGGTTCACAAACTAGACTTAGCATCTAGCCAACTAATGCTTGCCTCCTGGTCAAAAGTTAAATTTCTATTTCTTAAGTTTTTCCCACGTATTTGTAAAGATACACACTTCATCTCTTTTGAGGCAGAAATCTCACTGCCCTGCATTACTCAGCTTAGGTGAACACTTCAATACTCATCTGCTGCAAGGAGATTCATCTTCGGAGCCACTTTCCCAGAAACGTATCACACATCCGGTGCCTTTATTGTCAGGTAATAGCTACGCTTCACTTTCACAACCCGAGCACTGCGCACACCTCGTAGTTTATGTAACGCAGCTTCAAAGGTTACACCCTTCACCAAAGTTACAGCCTGAGGCGACCTATTCGGAACAAAATGCTTCCACCACCCCAGGGGAGGGAAGGAACACTTCCAGTCAGTCACCCCTGCCCTGCCGGCCTCCCGCGGCGGCGATGAAGCGCCTCTCTGCACTGACAGCAGTCGCCCCGATCCCGCCCGGTACACGCCGGGGCTCACAACCCCAGGACACCGCGGCGTCGCAACTTCTGCCCGCGCGAATTAACCCCGCGCCGCCGCCTCTGCCCGCCCCTCCACGTGCGGACCCGAGGCGGCGTTTTCCCTGGAAACCGCTGGCGGTCGGGCCGCTTCCCGCCCTGCCCTGCCCGGCCGGGCTGTGGCGGGCCGGGGGAGAGCGGGCGCAGCTCCCTCCTGCCCCCCGCATCCCTCCGGCTACCTTGTCACTCGGGCAGGATCAAGGCGGGGGCCGAGGGAGGAGCCTCCCGCCGCTCAGGTGGGAAAACAAACACACAAAGGGGTCTCGCCACGACTCGGAGAGGGGTTTAACTCCCTGGGGGGTTTTACTTCACCGGGTAAAAAGAGGGTCCCGGAGCATTCTGTCAGGGCGGGCTCCCCGCTGCCATCCCTTCCCCCCAGACCCGGGAGTAAACAAAAGCGGGAGCTCACAGAATGGCACATGGGCGGAGACGGGGACCCCCGAGCCGCACAAAGAGCCGGGCCCGGGATCAGGGGAGACCCCCGAGGGTCCGCCTGGATAGGGGAGCTCCCGCCTCACCTGCTTGCCCCGGTAGAAGAGGCGCTGGCGGTCAGGGCTCACGCGGAACGTCTTCTGGATCTTCTCCCGCAGGCACTCGATTTTGGTGAGGCGGCTCAGGTCGTCGATGGTCTGGGTCTCGGTGCCGTCGATGGTGCGGACCTGGATCCACATGGTGCGCGCCCTCCCACCCGCTCCGCCGGCCGCGGGCGAAAGACGGGAGAGCCAGGCAGAGGGTGGGAACGGGGTCCGCTCCGCGGCTGAGCGGCCGCGGCGAGGGAGGTGCAGGGGAGGGGTCCGGACGCTCCCCCGCTCTTTGTTCGGCCCGGCGGGGCAGGAATTTCAAACCCCGCGGAGCGGGCGCGACCCTCCCGCCCGCAATCCGGGCCG